>DWON01001462.1:0-24335 GCA_018251015.1 Phocides pigmalion okeechobee
AAATATATAACGTGAAAATATATAACGTGAAATTATATAACGTGAAAATATATAACGTGAAAATATATAACGTGAAAATATATAACGTGAAAATATATAACGTGAAAAATGTATAATGAACTCCTTTTTTGTACAAATTTTATGGATATCCGTAAAAATATTCAGCAAAAAATATTGTTACAACGAAGGTCAATTGATAAGGCCTTTTAAGGGTAGGTGAGACTGTTATAAAGGGTAGATAGATGAAGTACGCTTAGAATTTTGTGCAAAAGTGTAAAATGAGCGTTTTGCTATAAAAAATAAACATAAGTGGCATAAAATTTATAAGTTTATTACTGGCAAGTACCCCTTTTCAACGTCTGTCTTCGAGCGTTGTAAATCATGTCAAGTTATTCTTTATGGCGACACTCTGAGCTGAATAAAGGTGTTAATGTCATGCCTTTCGACAACCTCTTTATTTTCCTCCGCCAGTTATTAACGACTCGCACCCGTAATGATTTAATGATAAACTGAAATACTTGCTCATTCCCTTTGATAATATTTATAGAACTCTGAAGACGGTTAATTATATAATTGTTATATCTATCTTCTAATGTAAATTTATTATTTTAGTGCTTTAAAACTATTCAATATGCTAAATGAACGCCATGACAGAACGTTTGAGTGAGTGTTTAATATTCGACTACATTAAGAATTGTGACAATGGATTTTGGCTTCATAATGATATTTTAACTAAACTTATGGAGTTTATAAAAGTTTTAGTGCCTATAGATTATTTACCTCCTCATTTTGACAAAATAATCCGTTAAAACCGTTATACTTGTCCTTGTAATTTAAAAGTAATAACGTAACCCATTCGTAAAAAGTCCTGCCGCCGATTCCAGCGAGCTAATGTTGAAACTCATTAGTGCAGCTTACCGTCAGTGTCACGGGCAACTTTGGATCAAAAATAAAAATAAAAAACGTAGCTTTGAAATAGGAACCGTTGTTTTTTTTCTATACGCCTCCATATTTCGATGATTGATTGTTGGTTTGTTTGTCTTACTGTTGTTAAATTTATATTGTTTAACAGCAATTATATATTTGCATAGTTATTTAATTTGTCTAATGGAACGGAGATTTATTGTAAGTAATATATTTAAAATGTATAAATTTTGGCATGATATTAGTTTAAAATTGTATATTATTCAATGAGTGCTGTTTATGCATTGGCACTTATGTATAAAAAATCATAAAAATCTCTTCCTATATATATTTACATGAGATAAATATTTTCTAACTTATCAACAGTATAGTCTACTCTAATCACTCAGTATTCCTTTAATTATTATTATATTTTACTATAGAAGAGTAACATAACTAAAAATATATGGAGACAATATTATTTGGGTAGAAAATCTTTATACGCTTTTGATAGTAAAAATTGTTTAGTGTTAGTCGGTACTTTAGTTTAACATATGCCCTTTGTTTTAGACGACAAAAAGGACGCCAGTTGATTACGCTCCGGTGGGCTGCGTCGCGCATCCGGTGACGGTACTGTCCTGTTCTACCACTTAGTAGTTTAGCCACGAAGGCAAGATTTTAACAGTGTGGTTGTTTAATAGGATCCTTCAAACACCTAACCTAGGCTGTGATACCCATTAAACAGTGAGATTGCAGCATATTATTAGCATGAAAATGTGATAGTATAGTGAAAAAAATATATTCAATTCTTTTTGTTTTTCAACAAGATTGTAGCATATAAGTAATAGGAATCCTGCTCATCATGACATGTTCGGATATACGTGCTAGCAGACAGATATTCATATATCTTCACAATTATCTACGATGACACCATAATGCAAAACAACATAAATTATCTGAATATCTTAAAACGAACTTAGTATTACCATTAGTCTTGATTTATTTCATGAAACGAATATTTCTTACTTTATATTAATTTATATAAAAGAATATATTAAAAAAGTAACAACCTTAAATAAAACTGAAGTTATTGTCGACTGTGGATAGAACGGGAGTCTAACTGGAAGTCGATTGCGTATGCGTCTTGAGGATTAAGTTGTAACTCTATATCTGTCATTATTCCCATATAATTTAAACCGATTAGTTAGACCTACTCGGGATAGTGTGTTATTAATAATATCCTATGAAACCAGAACCAGTTTGTAAATTATATTCTGATGAGTTGGACATTATAGTACACTATGAGGGTAGAGCTATTCTCACAGTTTTAAGTTTCTGAATTTATGAATTTCATAAAATGGGACACTATAATACGTTTTCGATTACACGCCCTCATATAGACGTACATATACATGTACACACATACACACACAGAAACACACCAGAACACATACACGTAAACTTACCAATAACGATTTTTATTAAAATCTTCATATTATATTGTTTCTAAGTGATACAAAATGTATTGTTAATAGACATTCATATAATACAAACGTCTTCGATGGTGTTTACTTACATATTTCGTTACAATTATGATACGTGTACACATTACATACTTTAGAATATCTCGGGTTTTTTTAATCGTGGAAGAGTAAGAAACGGGCACGCATGTCACCTGATGCTAAGAGATCACTGCAGCCCATGGACAACCACGTCCAATCTCAAACAGAACAGAAGTTCTATTTAAGGATGGACGCGGATGCGTTCCTCCTCTTGAGAGCTAAGATGGTCGCCTCCAGTGATGTGTATCCGGCAACCACACCTCCCAAACCGACACAATACATGTTGCTTTACGACGGGTTATGGGGGTGGCGGTGGTGCTGCCCCTGGCAAGCTCTAGCGGCTCTACCACCTTTAAGTACTTTTAACTGGTTACTGTTAATCGAATCAAAATGTAATATGGACGAAGGCAAAAAACAATCTGTACATATAAATGTACCGAACCCTCTTGTCCTCGCCAAGTAACAACATTAGCCCTACAAGTTCTGCTTGCTAGAAGCTTATTATTAACTCATCATAGCCCTCTTCGTCCGAAGTACAACTTGTTTATCCTACTTGTACGTATAATTATATTAATAGTAGTCTCGTATCGGAAACGAAGCATGGTTATTGTACCTATTTTTACATTGTTGATACCTTATCTTTTTCATTTAATAAAAATTTTTGTAACGGAAACAGTTATGAAGTTGGCTTTTTCTTTTTATTTAAAATGGTAACGGATAATGTAAATGATTATTTTCTATAGCTGATGAATATATTTCACCAACTTCATATTTCAAACAGGTTTTTATTTCTTTATGTGAGAAGAGTAGCAAAGGAGCATGCAAACCACCTGATGTTAAGTAGTCGCAGCCCATTGCCCACAAACATGACAGAAATCCTATCTGAGCTCGAACGTAGATACGTTGCTACTCCTGAGGACAAAGATGATCGCCTCGCTTCAAAGTATAGGCAAACGCTAATTATTAAACTTGCTTATTTTAAACTTGTATAGAAATTCGTTATTTTGGTATAAAATTGCTAGGTAGCAGAATTACGGTTCGACCAGGGTGGTACCACCGCCGTCGAGAGTGATACCTCCCTGGTCGCACTTTAGTTCTACCTTAGTTAGCCTTGCAAATGTGTAATGTAATGGTTGTATTTCGGTGGGAAGGTTGGATTGTCATTTTAATACTAGGCGACCATTTTAATCTTGAGATATAGAAATGCATCTCAGTTCGATTTTAAATTAAAACACGTGTTATGATTATTTGGTTAGAGAAGTCCATCAATGGCAGTAACCAGTTACCATCAGGGGACTTGCTTGCTAATTCGCTATTGTATAAAAAAAAATGCTATAAGGTTTTCAAACGTGTTTACAAGCTTTATTTTAGACCGCAGGTTTTATTGAGGAGGACAGTAATGGAATTATGATAACGAAGGACCAAATTTTTATTCTTTATTCATGAACATTATTTAAATAGAAATACTATGTTCTTTTAAATGGTATATATATACTCAAAGTACCTCAAAGCTTTATAGATATAAAGTATTCTTACTTTGAAGAAAGAGCTCTCCGTGCCAGGTATTTTTATGTTAAGTTCAAGTTTTCCATACATGTTAAGCTTTTCCATAGCAGGTTAGATTTCCTGCCCAGATCAAGGTTGTCGGCGATATACAGGATTGTAATTAATGACTGATTATAAATTAAGAATACTTTCACGTATCTTGTACAGTATCCGTTGTGCGTTGTTCGTAAATTATGCTGTTTTTAACACATGAATAGAAACTTCTGCCGAAGGATTCTTACTGAATAGGTGCTTTACAGTATTAAACAAAGTTAGCAATAGACATTTTTATTACTTTCCTTATCTAATAGGCGTGAATATTCGCTTCGTTTAATCTGCGATATTTTGGTTTTTTTAAACGCCATTATTAAAATCTCAAATAAATTAGCTTTCAGCTGTGTCGTAACATGGAGAGAACTTAAGAGTGAAATTAACAAAATGAATGCAAAAAAAAAATATTTTTTCCAAGTAAATGAATTATAAAAATAAAGTCTTCTAATTTAAAACCTGTAAGGTATTATTATTTAATATCCATATCAATGCGTATAATTGTGTAAAACATGCATTTATTCTGCAAATTAAACCATTTCTTTAATGACAATTACATATATAACGGAAGCAATACAGACTTTACTCTAATTTCAAACAAAATAATTAAGAACAATAGTCGGATGTTGTTTGATGTTTAAAATTTATGTTTCCTCAAGATATGTATACTCGTAAATATTCGACGTCTACTTATTTTGTCAAAGAGACGAGTCAATAACGTTTAAAAGAATCGCATTACATCTATTGTAATAAGCCGACTTTATTGTAAAATATATAAAAATAAAGCGGCTCATATATATTTTATGTAATGAAAACCGACCTGCTTACCTAGATAATACATTTTTCTATTCGATTTAACGCTACAATCCGACCATTTTGGCAATATATCATTTTACCACATAAAATCGAAATGATCTATGTTCTTGTTTGAAAATGAAATAATGTTCATATAATAGCATAAGATAAGAAATTGAGATATATGAGTAAGCCAATGAAAAGTCAATTAATCTATTGTGAGGAACATTTGATTGGGAGGCTAAGATAAAAACTTTCTATGAGACCGATTAGAACGAGCCACACAACAACCAGTATACAAACGCTTTCAAGTGACACTTTTTACGGTGTGAATGTTACTTTGTCGAGTTAATAATGTTTGGAAACTTTTGTCACTTGGTTAGATCACCTATAAGTGTGTTCATTGCTGTCTATAAAGATCTACAACCAAACCTATACGAAACCAGAGTCCTACTTGACCTCAAATCGTGTATTGCTACTGTTGATGAATGAAATGGTTGTTATATGTGAGTGCTACTTTGTGATTACCTATGGGATACTATACTTACCAGGTCAAGTCTCAGGCTAAAAGAGACATGTTTTCGCGGCGGAGGGGCGATGCTCGAAGGGCCCTCGTAGAACGCGGCCTCTTCCAGTCCGTAATCGGACTCGCTTTCCGCCCACTCCAGCTTCATTGTGCTGGGACTGTAAATAAGAAATTATATCAAATGAGTAGGATTTCCATGACTGTCACAAAAAGTGTAGTGAATATATTTAGTAATATTTGCCGAATAACGTGTTACTTGGCCGTCTATGCGTACTTTAGCGTCCAAGGTCTCTCGTGATCTCGAAGCGACCATCAGGAGTTCATTATTAAAGACGTCATATAGGTTTGAAACTTCTCGAGATTATTTCGAGAATTACAGATTAGTTAAGCTATAAATATCAAATATGTGTGGCGATGTTGGTGTCTGTTATTAAAAGAGGATAGAGCTTAAAGAGACTTCTTTTTTTAATTAATTTAAAATTTTAATTATTCAGTATTTGAATTGTGTAATTTCATCTATTAATTTTGATTTTTTATTTATAAAAATAGCATATTATACCTGTTTGTCATAAATATACAATTGTAATTGGCAAAGAAATGATAAAAGTTGTACAGGGTGAAACAAAGTTCCGACGGAAAATAATAATAACAAAATAAAGTATCCGTAGGGTTATGTTTCGCTCGTCCCATGCTAGTAAGGCTTCAACCGCAAGTTTGACCACTTTGAAGTCAATTCTTTGAAAAAAAGTGACGTACGCGCGTTTATAACCATACTAATTCAGACACTGAGATTATCAACTGACACTAAAGAATATCATATGAAGTTACACTGAGACCTGAACACATATAGATATAGATAAACCTATTTTTTATTGTTTATACATGATAACGTAAATATAAAATAAATGTACAGTTAATATGGTTGAAAATAATAGTGAGCCTCAGCTTAACAGTTATTTCTTTTCGGCATTCCTAATATAAGCAAAGAAAATAGCGGAAAAATTCAACGCGTACCTGCAGATACTAATAGAACATGTACGTATAATAAATAATTTGTAACATTACGTGAAAACAGTGATACACGTTAGTATAATATAAAATAAATATTCAATTTTACAAATGTTTTTAAGTTACATTTTGTCTGTGGTCAGCAACAGTTGTAAACTTTTTTATTAAAGAAAAAAGAAATAAAGTGTACTTTCCTTATACTATACTTTATAAAATAGTTAAACAATTACGCATTTTTTGCGAACAAATGATATACGTGTACATATAACGTTGAAGATATTGAGAATATCAGGAATGTTGGACACATGGAAATTAAATACATGAAAAGTATGTACAAGTGATCAATAAAATTTAAAAAGAAATACCTTTACTCTCTCTGCGCATACGACACGATTCATCGAATCCATTAATAACCCATCAAAGCGATCGGCATTAGTTAACACTTTCAGTCGTAACGAGTTGATCCGGCGGAAATGGTTCCCGAAACCACGTGTTCCTACTAAACACCGACTACAACACGTAACCACTCTTTATTCAACAGATAATAAGGGTTACAATTGTTTGACCAAGAGTTTTGTAGATCAAGAAATAGCCAGGAGCGTGATACGGTAAATATGTCGTCGGTAGAATTCGGTCCGACTGAAGATTGGGTTCAGTCGTGTCGCTACGCCTAATATCCGCCGGAAACGATGCTACAATACTGACACCATCGACATTATTGTCATGTAATTGAAACGGTGTGTCGATTTGTTGGTCATTTGTAGGGTGCCGTGATTTCGAGGGGAGTGTCGGCAAAACCCGAGAGGAAAGTAATTAGGTACGCCCTTTCGTTAATTATACCATAAATTTGTTACTTCATGTGACTTGGCAATGTAATTAGATTTTGGAACTATCTTAAGTATTAAGCTAATACGAAGGCTAATTAGAGAAATATTTTACTTTAGTAATAACCTATGTCTAGCAGTGCAAAATAATTAATGTTACCCCAGGATTTACACTATTTCTGGCCAGATTAGTCTAAGTGATTTTCTATTTACCATACCCATGCATCATGCAAAGCGTTCTGTACTCAAACCTTGGTCAAGCAGACATATTATCTCGATTTCTTTTCTGAGTTTGGTCATTTGTGTGCTTGTCTCAATTCATGGCACCCATGATACAGGGAATCTAGTGTAGAAAAAGAGTGCAAAAGTGAAAGTGTTTCAGTGTTGACTCGTACAAAAAGCTTACTGAAGTTGTTAAACCTTAAAGATAAAGTGGACCTTCTCATGGTGATATAACTAACTAAAACCTTTGAAACAGAATACACTAATATGAGAAATACAGAGGTAAATGTAGCGATAGTGTCACTGGATTCCAAATATGGAATTCTGATATGTTTTGCTTCCTTTGGCCGAGTATTAAACCTAGAACTCTTTGCTTCGTAGTGCCACGCGATCTTTGTAGAAATTTGCGTTAATATGGGTAGTCAGCTACGAAATATAAGTAAAATTATGCTAATAAGACAATACTTATCTGAGTTGATAAGATAACATATGTAAGGGTTTTACTCTGACCAAGTGTCAATATTTAGACACGTTTATAACATAGAAATAGCAAAAAACATGTAGTCCTGATAGTCAGTGATCACTGCAAACCGTTTGTAAGTATCCATAGAAGTTTGCAATCAACCACAAACAGGACAAAAGTTGTTCCTTTGATATCTACAGACTAGGTAAGGTAAGATTGATCACAAATATGTTGTTAACGAACAACTTTCAACTGAGGCAATAGCTCTTGAAGACTAAACTGGAGCAGAATAAAAGTATCTCTTCCCTACAACTCCTGTTAACCTAAAACGCAGCTGCATTTCACATTGCTGTTGCAAAAATAGATGTGATCATAACCTCCGGAGTCAACTGATGAAAGGTGCTATAAACATTTTCCAGAAATATCAAAAAAATTCAGTATCGTTGTTATCTAGCTCCAAATATTTATTTACTTGACGTAATTACTTTCCATATTATATCTTCATTTTCCTGTTATGATAAACTTTCAGTGCACAACTATTTACGTACCTACTGTCATCGGCCGATCGTTTATGAATTAATATGTTCAAGGTAAAGTGTACCTATCTCGAATTAGCATAAATAAAACAAACCGCAAACCGTTATCTAATCATTGAGATAATGTACCTAGCTCGTCATAGTACCAAGAATCATGTTGCATATTAAATTGTTGCTTCGGGAGCCACTTTCCATCAAAATCTCTAATTTCATGCCCTACGGTAATATCCGTTGGAGGTTGTTGAGCTTTATTTCAACGAGATAAGAGTTTAAATGTAGTCGTTGTCCAGATGCTAATTCGTTAGCATCAGCCTTCAAATCATTGAATTTGTCAATGCCCTGAGGTGTTTTCACTTTCAGTAAAGCTGACGTAGGTCTTATTCCGTTGTGATAAGGGTTAGATATGTAGTCATAGGTCCAGATGGTAAAGTGCGGGCATAAGGTTCCCGACCCGTGGAACTTAACCCTAGCAACAACCTCGCACGCGAACTCGCATGTGGTCCACACGTCTTCTGCATCGCATGGCGGATAATCGATTTATGAATACCTGAAAGCCTTTTACTCAATATGGTGCAATATTCTCAGAATCGTCATTAACGCTCTGAAAACTAATCCCAATTATCTGTAAGCAGTTTTCTCAATTGTTATATTTTTTTTAATAAATAATATTTTAAAGATATAAAATAAAGTTTTTTTTATTGTGAAAGAGTAAGAAACAGGCATGCAGTTCACCTGGTGTTAAGTGGGCACTGCAGCCCATGGACAACTACGTCCAATCTCAAATAGAACAGAAGTTCTATTTAAGGATGGACGCGGATACATTCCTACGCTTGAGGACTAAGATGGTCGCCTCCAATAATGTGTATCCGGCAACCACACCTCCCCAACCAAAACACAATACATGAAGAACATGTCGCTTTACGGCGGCTTATGAGGCTTGCGGCAGTGTCGCCCCGGACGAGCTCTAACGGCTCTATCACCTTTAAATATCATTGTACAGATATCATTTTTTTATATTATGGATGTTAATAAACATCTACCCTAATTTGTAATAAAAAAGTTTAATCTGTTTGTTTAAATTCCACGATGATACTGATACTGTATTTTCTATGGGTAGTGTGTTAAAGTGTATTTTTTGTATATTTTCGACCAGTATAGGTAAAGTATCAAAGATTACATCAAAATTCCCGAAATGGTACCAGCGTATGAGTAAAAATACGTCTAAGATACCGTAAATTATAGCAATAAAAATCTAAATCTATTATCTGAATTACAAGCAATAACAAATATCAGAAATGTATGTAATCTATGACTAATAGAAAAAGTGACATTTTTCGAGAACATACCTATTTCAAATATATTATCAATGATGGCACTTATAGTTTGACAGTCGAAGTTTCATTGTATTACATTAAATTACTCTTGATATTGTACGTTCATTGAAAATGGCAAAACGATTTACGAAACCTACAATCAATTGGGTGGAAATGGAAAAAAGAGTGCCGCTTGACGAAAAAACTAAATTTTTTGCATTCAAAGCCAAAGCGGATGCATATTGGCGAAGGTAAATTTTAAAAATTGTCTGAATGCTTAACAACTATATTAATTTGATATAGCTATTAATGTTGTGTATTCTAAAGAAACTAATTAATTGTTATATTAAATAGTCAAGTATGACACTTATTTGTTTTACAGTTTTAAAAGTTTTATCACGTGAATTATTTATTAATGCATGTTGACGGTAAAACCCACTTGAATGGCATAAGAGCAAACGATAAAATGCGCTGTTATGCCGTCATGTCCACTTTCCGCCACTGCTCTCTGTGCTTTATTTATTCATTTTAGAAATATATTTAGAAATTATTAAGCTCAGATTTACATTATTTAAAAGAATTTAGAAAAAGTTATTTCTTTTATGAACAAACTATCAACCACGTCACACGTTTCATGTCTGCCACGCGATTTGTGAAAACCACTTCTTTTTCATCATAATCAGTGTCTGAGATATGTATAACATAGGATAAAAATTTGTCATATATTTGTGTATAGGTATATTGTTTGTATAAACAATTAATTATTACTTAGGGTATTTTCAACAAGTTGTTTCTTTCCTTTGTAGGGTTCAGGCGAATCCTGCTGAAGCTCCAAAGATAAATTGGGATGAATATAAGAAAATAGTGCCAGTATCGGGTTTAGTGGATAAGTTCAAGGCAGCTTATACTGAGCTTAAAGTACCATACCCCACTGATTCGTTGTCACCCAAAATTGATGAGCAATGGAAAGCTCTGCAGCCTGAAATTAAAAAATTCTGCGCTACAATGCAGAAGGACATCGATGTGTAAGATTTGTTCATTACGAACTTTATTACGTAAGGACGTGACACACGAATATACAGGCCACGTAATTTTAAGGATTATTTGTAGTCTATAGACACATACTTCATCCTATCCGAGCTCGTACGTGGTCGTTTCGTTGCTATTCCTGAGGAATAATATTGTCGCCATGCTTCTTAGTGTAGCTGGTAATCGATACACAAGAGTTCTTTCAGAGTTTCACTTTAACTAACACTGGTTTTTTGCGAGGGTAATAGTTGGATTTTCTAAAATTTTCGTAATTTGGTTAATACATTCGTAATGTTACCGAAGTTACCTTTACTGAAGAATGGATTACATTCTTAATGTTAATGTTATTGGCTAAATACACAAATCTTTATCTCCTATTTTCTCGTGTTCGACGCTATAATATCAAGTTTTTGCAAAATAGGCTACGAAAGAGAGGCGCCCAGTGTAAAATTCCGTTACAGCTGAATAATTGAATATATTTCCTTGATTTTGCTACAAGCATGAACATAACAAAATCTACAACCGACATTCCATTTCAGTGTCACAGCTGAACTAAACGAAGTGAAGGCTCTACCGAAGTTCGAAGATATGACTTTGGAAATGTTTGCTGAAATGTACCCCAATGAGGCCTTGGACCCGGTTAACAGACCATCCTTCTGGCCACATAACCCTGAGGAGCAGCCGGGATACATGACAGCGGAGCAAAAGGCTTTGAAGGCTTCTGGACATCATTAAGAAAGCTAATGAGTTATTCTTTCACTTTCAATTTCATTCCAAAAATATATTTTTTTATTTTTACTTTATTGACATACAATTTAAATTTAGCCTTATAAACCTGAGCAATGAACTGTGAAAATACGTGACTACAACTATGATGAAAAGAAAAGCTGTCACACAGATTACTCTTGGTAACAGGGTAACAAATTACTGACAGAAGTTTCCTGTAATAATGCATGTAGTGCTTCGATTTTTTATACTAAAAATGCATATATATTACAATACATATGAGGAACAGAGAGCCATTCACTTTAATCTAGCATCTGACACTTTGAGTATAGTTCAAATGTACACTCGCCATATTATGCTTCGCGCTTATACCGCGTTTTTCCACACAAAATGATCATGACCCAGTGACATATACAAAATTCATGGGGCTCCCAAGGTGCGAAAGGCATCAAGAAAGTTCTGAGATTCTTAAATAGGTCGTATCGTGGTTTAACGTATACAATGATTTATATGTAGTGACGGATCAAGGAAACACCGCAAAAATGGAGAGCATCCGAACCTCGTAACAAAACGTGTGAGAAATACATTTACTTCAGATTTTACTGACGACCACAACTATCTTGAGCTTATCAGTCTTTAATTTCTATAGCTCTTCTTAAAATGAGAATGGTTAGGCTGTAGCGCACTGGACAAATGTTGATTTTGACTTCATACATGTTTAAGAATTTTATGAATTTCTCTTAGGTATGTAGGTCTTCTTTTTCTTCACCGTCAAAGAAAGTTATAACTTAATTTTTAAATACATACATAATTTAAAAAAAGAGGTTCGCGCCATGTACTCGAGCCCTGGGTCCCGAGTGGGGGGCCCAAATGTTACTACTGAAGTTTCCGTAAGGTTACATAAATGATAAGCTACATAAATCGTACCTTAGTACTATATGCTTTTACTTACTCATAAACTTTTATTGTGTAAGTAATTGCATAGCAAATTTAAGGTTGAACACTATTTAAATACGATTTTTTTCAATGTTATTTATCACAAACATTTCTTTACAACTATACCTACCTGTACTGTTTATTAGGGATCTCTTTATGATTTTTTTTAATAACTAAGTTTTAAAATAATGGACTTAGTTGGTCTTCTTTCAAAGACAACTTTACGAGAATGACAATTAACGAAACAAAGTCAATGTACTGCAATCAAGTCCAAACAACGTATGAGTTATTGTCTACGTCCATAAATAAGAAGGGCTGCAGGTCTAAAAATAGCATCCGTTCAGGGTCGCATTGGAGACATTAGCCAAGAACTTGCTGTGGCAAATTGTGACTGATTTCTTGAAAACACAAGACAAATGCGATTGATTTCTAGAAAGTTTCACGGGGGTCAGAGCCGCTTCTTATATTTGTGTAGGCTATTCATGTCTACATTAATACTTTTTTAAGATCTTCCTTGGTGTTTACTAGCTATTTATAGGTAACTACTTTTCTATAAATGAAATAACAATTAATTTAGTTATTTCCAAAATTATTCCATATCCTAATTATAATTATGCTATAGTATTCTGTATATGTATATTATACCAACACTTTTATCTCAATTAAAAGATTAATTTTATGGTCAAATATTTTGATTACCGTAGTATTGGTAAAATTGTTTTTCTTTTTCTTGAAATTTACCTAATTTTAATGCATTGCTGCTTTATTTTATTTTAAAATATTTTTCACTTTTAAGACCTGGTTCAATTATCAACATTGTTAACCAAGACATTGTTAACAAGAAAAAGCACTATATTTTCTTGTTATAAAGAGTTTAGAAAAGTTTTATAGAATTGACATCGTGAATGATCACGAAGTCTTTCTTCGGGCGTTTTCTACGAAAACTCTTGGTTACATTTGATTCTATTTTCTGCGCTTCTTTCAATGGATGAAAGTTTAATTTCGCGGTGCCGCGTGCCAAGTTTTGGAACGCCAACCATTTATGGCTTGCTTCTGTGTTATAACACTAACACGAATGCACCGCCAGCCCAGTGTGTGATTCTTGGAAATGTGGGAGTACAGTCTGCAGTTCAAAGTTGTAAGTATAGCGAATAATGAATGACTGTTTTAATATACTTTTGTTTGAAACTTATTAATACATAGTTACATTTTATTAAGATCAATAAGATGTTTCTTACGTCTGATTCAGATCTTTTGTTCTCGATGACGCGAATAGCTCGATAAATAAATTGTAGCCATTCCATTACTTTGCCATTGCTGAGCACATGACTCCTCTCAAAATAAAGGTCAAATGAAGATAGGATACAATCTAACGGTAAATTTCAAACACCTTTGAGAATGTTATTGAGGAATTTGGAGGGAAGAATGTAGGCTTCCTCATAATATTTTGCTGTACCGCGAATAAGTTCAAAAAAACCTAAATGCGTTCTTAATAATCGAAGCGCGGACCCCGGTGTAAAATTTCGGCTTCCATCTAATAGGATATCACAATATTAAAACAATTTCCCTTGTAATCGATCTGTCTCTCTCTTTTATTTTTTTTTTCGAAAATTTTGAAATGAAATTGGCGAAACATACTTCTTGTTTGGCTGAAAATTCAAAATAAATTTATTAGGTATTACAAGAATACTACTTCAATCTTTGTTCTACGTATCTACTGATGCTAGCAAAACCCATTCAACTCATGAATGTATGTATTCTTTGTGTATGTGTTTATCATGTGTGTAGTCGGTCCCTTCTCAGAAGTAACTCCCCTGTAATATAAGTTAGTTTCAATGTACTGGCACAAATGTGGTTAAGGCCCGTTTAACACTATATTAGATCACCAACGATGTAAATGTCTATTACGGCTTATTATGCCTGAGGTTTGTGCTTTTAAAGGTTATTAAACTGTTTGAAATATATTTCAAATCATCTAAGAACACGTAATTGGAAGTAGGCCCTAGTCTTAAAAAGACAGGTTAATAGATCACACATGCAGTGTTGTTTTTAAAAATTAATTAAGAACATCTCAATTTTTATGTGAAATGAAGAGAATGGTAGCATATGGGCCACTTGATATGATTGATATGGTTTAGTTGTCACTGTAGCCCATGGGAATCCACATACAACCTCAAACAAGACTGAAGTGTTGGCGAAGGTCGGATGCAGTTGCGTTGGTACCCCTGAGAGCTAAGATCGTTGACTGGTTTCTAAGTAAAACAATAAGCAATTATTCTACTTATAAACCAAAAAGCCCTAAGTTATTAAAACTACAGTTTAAAAAAATACCTGATGATTTACAAATCCTTTCGTAACTTATCATCAAAAAGGTTTTCTTAAGAAGCTACGGATATTAAAAATCCAATAGTGATACTACTATAAATTATAGTGTTTTTAAATTTGAACATGCCTCACAAATTAAAACTGGATGCTTTAATATAGTTTTAAGTTTATTTATAAATTACAATACTTCATATGAGAGGTATCGGTAGTTATAATGACCATTTAAATCGAAGTGTCCAGATACCTAATTGATAATTCTGTAACATACAGAAATGGTAAACTTGTGTTTGGAATTCAAGAAAGAACGTACAAATTTCAAAACAGCTAGAAGATAAATCTAAAAATAATACACTGAGAACATCCTCTTCCGCTTTCAGTGGAAACGTCTTGTACTATCGCGTATCAATCATCGGTTCAGTATATTGGAATATTATACATTTAGAAATACGTATGGGTAGTGATACATTGGAAATCAAATACTATAATATCTATCTATATCTGTGTGGTAATTTCGAATTAAAAATAGGCAAGGATTGTATTCCTGTTAAAAAGAGTATTTAGCTGTCAGTTTTAAATTATATACACAAGTTATATATAACTTTTTATATAATGAAAAAAGATGCATGTAGTTCAACTAACGTTTAGTGGTCGTTGTTTTCTATGGGCGTCTATTTTAAATACATCAAAACATAGAGTGTATACGCTTTGTGAAAATATCTTAAGCGGCGATAATATGTTGATAATAAAAAACGTACATTGTTAAATATTTTGATTTAAGCTTTATAACCAATCGTTTAGATCGATCAAGTTTTGCACGAACATCCCGTTAGTTCTACAAAGTTGACAGCGTGGTTGTGATCTGGCCACCTGCTACACCGCTCTATTTTAAGCCAAGCTCTCCGCGTGATCACAATTCCTCTCTCAAGTCATCGTGACTAATGTAGCATACTTCGTACTGAAGAAATGTCCGTTCTTAGTTTACTTACTTTGACAGTGATAGAATTCTGACGTTTGTTGTCGTCAGTTATACCATTAGAATTATTTCAACAATATGGTGCTATCATATTTTAGACTTACGGAGCCCGCGACTTCGTCCGCCATTATATTTATATAATTCGAAAATAAAAGTTGACTAAGTTACTTCTTATTACATCAGCTATCTGCCAGTAAAAGTCCCATCAAAATCGGTCCACCCGTCCCAGAGATCCCAAAGCCCAACATCCACAACCAACCTCAATCAGATCGTATCTAAAATCGAACGGAACGCGTTGCTACTCCTAAGGAATTAATGGTCTAGCTTATAAGTGTCTGGCAACCTTACCGATCGAAATAGTAGTAACCGCATCTGTACAACCGAAATAATAGAAGTTTTACGCTTATAAAGGCAGCGGTGGTGCTTCACCGGTTGAGCTGTTACTTGGTCCCAAGATTAATTTCTTAGTTAGGTTCTGTTCTAGCTAACAATGTTAGCTGGGTGCGTGGGCGTGCAAGCCAGGGAGACCACCTGTTGCACTGCGCTATATTTAGCACAACACCCCGCGCGCAATCATAACTCCACTCCGTACAGTCTTCGTGACTAATGTGAGACAAAGCTCATTATGGACTAAAGTCATGCTTCCTTCGTCTACTAAAAGGATTTTTGAGCCCTGCACAGTTTTTGTAACGTACCATTTACCCACAATCAATACATAAAAATAGAATACAACATTATATGTACATAAATATGTCTTAAACATTTTACTGACTAATTAGTCGGTTTCATACCTTCTGCTACTTTTTCTTAATATACAGACGACATAAAATATGTGATGCAATAAAATATACGGTCTGCAAAACAAACAGCTCAAACTTGGTAAACAATATTTATTCATTATGTTTAAAGAGCTGGCTTGTGTAGCTTGTACTCATGCATTTACATAAGACTTAATGCCTTTTAGAAAACAACGAAGAATGTTACGAATTATCATCTGTACATCACGCAGCAACTAAGTAGAATTAAGTAGATAATTGGTAATCCTTTGCTTAGAGAATACTTGTTCATTCACGCATAATAATGTTATAATGTTATTGTGAAGAGAATACTAATGTTCAGGTGTAATCAGCTTAGCCCTTGGTAGTGTGACGATGTATTCTTCCAACGTGTTGATCAGAATAGATAAAGTCCTTTAGTTCAGTCTCTGATATGTAGTACGTTTCAATATAAAACTTTTGCACCGATATCGATACTCAAGTATGATGAGAATATTAACTGTTTACACCAGGGGGTCGTTATATGTGGGTGTTGAAAGAATTTATTATTTTTAATTCATTGATGATGGATGTTACTATTGATGTAAAACATCTATAGGTGCATCTTAGAATAGGACATATTTGTATAGCGTTACGGTAAGCGACATGACAATTGCCTATGTTGTCACGTCTTACTTTTGCCTTCTATTTAAATGTTATTATTAAAAAATATAATACTAAAAATATTTAGAAAAAAAGTCTTACTATTGTTATCTATATTTTTTTCTTTAATTATAAATTCTTTTGGTAAGCTGCTTAATATTAAATACAAAACTCCCCTTAACTATAAAACAAACATATATATATATATATATTGTAAATTTTTTGGAATTTTCCAAAACTTTTTTTTCGTAATATCATCATGAAATATCATAAAATTCTTGATTATAACAATTCTATATTTTCTACACAAAAAATATTCCATGTCATGTTTATCACAATAACGTTAGGAATTTGATATCAATTACCGCGTTAAAAGATTACAACTATACATTAGAATATATAAATTGTACTCATATATTAGTTGCTGGTGTAAAGAAAAAGAAAAATATTTTTATCTACACTACATGACATAACCATTGTAACACTTAGGTAGTGTAAGGATGATAAATGTCTCTACATAGCGTGGTTGCTGATAGGAAGTCGTTTTATAATATTATTATCGGAGAGTCGTCGAACCCGACACTGTGCCGCAATGCATACATTATTGTGCTTTGCTGCACTTTGTTTATAAATATATTGTGACTATTTTTTATGTGTAGAGTGCACTTACTCTATTCTCTAGGCATGTCTACTATGTTTTTTGCATATAGAGTAGAACGAAAGGATGAGAAAGTAATATAAGTCAAATGTACGTAAATAATCAGGACGGATGTTGCGTCTTTTTTGCTAAATATCCAAAAGTTTACAATTTTTTAGTTTAAATCAAATAATGATTGCGTTTCTCTCATTATTATTTAGAATATATACTTACTAAGAATAATAGCTACTATTAGAAAACACTTAGTATTTAAATAAATTAGTTCTAAAATACATACTATTGTAAATGAAGTATTTGGATATGTAGATCTTTAGATACCAAACATGTTTCAATGATGGCGATGAGAGGTTCTAAAATTTAATAAAGAGTTTATCCAAGTTTGTAATGTTGATCGTTAATTAATTCATAATTAAAAATTCTGGTACGCCTACGCAGACGACGGCGACAACCAATTATACTGAAAATATAGTTTAATCAAAAACGGGCGTTAGTATCATTGGCATTAGGTAGAAATTTAAATAATAAGGCGTTGAATGAAGGGCAAACGACAGTTGTTTTATTTTGTACTATATTTAGTACTTGGACTGAATTGTTACTGTGCCAGCTTGGTATGAAGCGATATGTGACGATTAGCATACTCGGTGAAATGCATTACATAGATATTTTAGTTATAAAAACGTTATTTTTTAATATTTGATGAAAACATTAAAGACATGATTAGGGAGTAAATTCCTATGTTTAAATTATAAATTAATAAGTATAAGAGTATTTTTTAAAGAATATATATTTTTAATAAATGCATTAATCTGTGTCACAGGCCTACGGAAGTACCTACTTTAAAACAATAACTATAAATATTTTGAAGTGAAAATGTCTTTGATCGAATTTTGGTAAGGTAATATCTCATGGATTCTTGTCAATGGCACATTGAAGCCTACAGTATCTTAGCTATGAGTATGACGTGTCGCGTTTAGACAGCAGTGAAATGTTTATCTTCAAATCGTTACTATCCACTACTGGGAACGAGTCTCCTCTCAGAATGAGAAGGTATTTTGGCCATAGTCTACCACGCTGGCCTAATGCTGATTAGTGGATGTTAAACACCTGTCTGAACGTTTTGAAGAGCTCTCAGGCGTCGAGGTTTCCTTACGATGTTTTTGTTCGCCGCAAAATCAAGTAATAATAAATATCTAACATGCGCATAATTTCCCATATTCCTGTGTGAGAGGTAGAATCTAAGTACTAGGCTATCGCTCTTTCAAATATTATATATAATTTATGACATATACTTAGATAATTTTAAGAATTCGCTTCTTTTTTTCAATTATCTTCTTTCGGTTCACACAAAACGCTGAGCTTTTTTCTGAACGAAATATTGACTAAACCGATATAGAACTAGTATTTTTAATATGTATTTATATTTTCCCTGCGCGAGTTAAAATCCGAAACTAAAAGGGTGCATACGAGCATGTAGGTAGGTTTACAAAAACTGATGAGAAGATTCCAAAGAGAACATCTGTTTCCATTTGAGTATTTGTTGTTTGCAAAAAAAACAACTCAAAATATTAGTTCGTCACGGTCTCTGCAAGGCCAGCGTTGTATTGTATAGATCTTTAATAGATATAACAATATTCGTTATGATAGAACAATAGGCAATTCATATATATATTATTGCATAATTACAAAGTAAGCAATAATACGATCACAGATTGTTACGTTTATAAAACCATCTCGTCGTAAGTCGTAGACATTATAAACATTAATTATTCATAACCGAAAACGATCTTAAACTTTAACTACTAAATATTAACTTGTTTCAACATGCAATTTGACGAAATGGCATCCATTTCCGCGAACCAACTGTCTCAGATCCGCTTCTTCCATTGTTATATATTCAAAATCCATATTCGCCACGCGATATCCGTCCAGAATCGTGTCAGTCGACGACGTTTCTACCTGCTCGGGACAGGGTCCCGTTGCGTGCAAGGTGTACAACCCTACGCACACATTCGCAGGCACAAAACTCACGCAAACACCGACAACCTGCGTTGGCGCAGCTGTGCCCCCCTACCCCTGTCCACCCCCGCGCCCGTCCAATAGAGCACCGAACCTAGTGGCTCGTCAGATGTCGATCGACAACCTTATTTTTTTCTGAACGCTAAAATGGAAGCCTGCAGCGACATGATTATGCTTCTCATGCGAATACGGGGCAATTTTGCAGCAACAGCAGTTAAACGACCCGAGTCGTATTAAATTGTATGATATTTCTTTTGGTATTTGATTTACGCAAAATAACTAAAAGTATAGATGAGTCGGTGGATCTATATGAGCAATATGTAAGTAAAGTTACTAGAAAAATATAAATTGAGGTAGTAAATTCACACAATGTAATAGCCTAAATTCCACCTTACCTCTGATTTTCGTATTTATGTGCATGTAAAAAAAATCATTTTGACAATGAAGAAAAACATCGTGAATTAATCTGCATGCCATGTAGTTCTCCATAAAGTTTTGAAAGGTGTGCGTAGTTTACTAATATGCAAGTGCGTAGTGCGCTAAAATGGTGGACAACAGGTGTGGTACAGCAATGGGTTGACTCTAAATATTATAAAACAAAGTCCCCTGTCGCGTCTGTCAGTCGGTCTGTCTGTCTGTTCATGTTAAGTCAAAAAATACTTGACAGATTTTTTCACAGTCTTCAACAACACGTATAGTGATTCCTAAGGAAGGATTTGGTGCATGATAAATTAAGTTTCGTTTTTGTAAATTGGATGAGAAATTAAATACTTAAATTCAATAAAGTAACTCAGTTTTCGTTCGAAGTATATGTTTCTAATTGTTACTTTTTGCAACTAAGTAATGACTGTATGCTTGTATGAAATAATAATAATGTAACTAAATATAAACTGTATTACTCGAGAGAAGCTGGGCTGTGTCGCTAGTTCAATTATAAATGATCAAAGCTCAAGAAAACCACACATATATATTATTTTTTGTACTAAATATTTTTGTTATACTAAATATTATAATTTTGTAGGCCATCTTTAAACTTGAATACAGTTACAGTGATGATACGTTATGCGTCTAACCTTCAGATAAATAGATAACGCTCTCGGCTGATAAAATGATAATATGACAACGTGTAATGTGATTTTGGGTAAATATTCTAGATAAACTGTAGTGTAATAACGTAAATCATTAAATTACGACTGTTAAATGCTTCGGGTTCGAGAATGATTACAACAAAATGGTTACTAACGTTAACTATTAAGTAAGTTTAGGGTTAAAGTTTCATTGAAAATAAAAAATACCCATGTTTATTTTGTTTTTTGTAAATAACATTTAAGTTATATTATTAACGTATTCATGTATCAATAAAGATTTGACAGCAGTACCAAACATTAAACGGAAACTAGATTAGATTACCAGATTACATTCATAAATATTTTCACAACAGTGAGGAATATTTGATACGTTTCTCCATATCATAAAAGGGCCCATGCATTATATGGTCAAGGGCCATATAACTATGAACATGATGCGGTCACAAGTTAACAAGATGAACTGCAAACCTGCTAATCAGTTTTGTCTCAAAAAACGGAATTGAGACGATTTACTTAGGCGAACTAATGACTATTTTGTAATTGGCTAGTTTCTTTGAACGTTATTTTGGGATCTTTGTAATCAATACGTCAATTGAAAAAGGAGCTCGTGAAATAGCTCATACGTAAACAAGATCATCGGTAGTCGATAACAAGATTTGGGTAACCGACGTCAGTCACGTGAGTGCGTGGTTACCGCGAAAATTATTTTCCTACATCACTTGTTAATGACGTAGAGATAGGCTGGGTTTTGCGCAAAGCTTTAAAATTACTTTTATATTGGTTTTCTAGTATCTGGATGATGAGGAAAAAATAGGCCGGGGTTTGGCGTAGGTATTAAATACTTTTGTAAAGACGTATCAGGTTAATTTTCTGCGTGGGTCAGTCATGTAGAGGTACTGTTTTTCATCCTAGGCAAATATTTAAATAATAAATACGTTTTAATAGTTGTTTAATAGTTGTACGTCTTCGGAGACGCCGTTTTAAATCAGTTTAAAATCGTACACCGTTATAACGTCAGTGTCAAAGGCTGCTGAAATATGGTTTGAAGGATTTGGTAACGGAAAGAGTCTTCCATACAATGTACGCCATATCGTACGCTATATCATAATCCAACACAGTATTCTGGAGTAGAAACATTTTTATAGTCAAAGTCAGATAGGAGTATTTTTTATTATTATGAAAGAGTACGAAAAGGGCATGCAAGCCACCTGATGTTAAGTGATCTCTGCAGCCCATGGACAAGCACGTCCAATCTCAAATGGAACACAAGTTCCATTTAAGGATGGAGGCGGATTCGTTTTTACTCTTGAGGACTAAGATGGTCGCCTCCAATAATGTGTATCCGGCAACCACTCCTCCCCAACTGAAACACAATACATGAAGAACATGTTGTCTTACGGCGGGTTATGAGGGTGGCGGTGGTGCTGCTCCGGGCAGGCACTAACTGCTCTACCACCTTTAAATATAATTACTTGAAAATGTAATTTGTAATTGGTATTTCAAATGCCTGACTGAGGTAAAAGATTTACATGAAATATTTATATTATCTATAAATATTATTAAACAAAGTCCAATGTCGTATCTGTCTGTTACACTCAAAAAGTACTGGTAGGATTTTCTCAGAGTTTTCAACAACAGGTAGAGTGATTCCTGAAGAAGGTTTTATGACAAGAAATTAAATAAAGGCTGGATTCTTGTATGCGTAGGTTGTTTCATATTGTGAAAATTTATAAAATGATGATGAATCAGCTCTCTTGTCACCAGCAATGTTGATGAAACGTGAACTAATTACTTGATTTTTTTTTTATGGGTTTCATCCATTGATCCATCAGCCTTTACGCGTCGACTGCTGGACATAGGCTTCCTCCAGGAGCTGCCACTCTGACCGGTTCTGTGCCCTCTGCATCCAGCAGTTACCCACTATCCTTACCAGTTTCGGACCACCTGGTTAGCGGACGCCCTGCTTAGCTGTGCTCCTTTTGCATAGACTGCCTGGTCCCCACTCCAGGACCTTTTTGCTCCATCGGTTATCCGACCTTCGGGCGATGTGGCAAGCTCACTGCCTCTTCAGCCTGCAAATTTTGAGAGCTATGCTATGGGTTTATCACCTGCAAAAGATGCATAAACAGTTTATTCTGTTTTTATTTCCAGGTGCCAGATGGTCTCACGATGCAGGTGTGCTGGGAATGCTTAGCGAGAATGAAGTCTGTACTCGAGTTTCGAACGCAGATTTTGAAGGCGTATGATTATCTCATCACATATTCTAGACAGGTAAACGTAAATATTTACAATTTAAAGGTGGGAGAACTACAGTTCGATCGGGGAGGTACCACCGCCGCCCTTATAATCCGCCGTGAAGCATTACTTGTTTGAGAAGTGCGGTTGCCAGTTACACTGAAGCGAGGTCATCATCTTAGTCCTTAGGAGTATCGGTAGTGGGAGAACTATAGTTCCGGGGAGGTACCACCGCCGCCCCCGTAATCCGGCGAAAAGCATTACTTGGCTACATTGTGAAGCGAGGCGACCATTTTAGTCCTCAGGAGTAGCAACGAAACGTTCGAGCTCACACAGGATTTCGGTCCTGTTTGTGGTTGTACGTGGATGTCTGGGCTGTGACTACTTAACATCAGATGGTTTGCATGTTCGTTTGCTACTCTTCTTACATAAAGAAAATATTTTTTCAGCACACCTTTCTGGATTCACCAACGGATCTTTCTGTGCATGCGACGAGTCGACTCTGTGTGTGTAATCATGATTGTGTCTCGTTTGGACCGTGTCCGGAAGTCAAGGAGGAGTCAGCTCTTGATGATGTGGAGGTCAAAGAAGAAGTTGATGAGAAGCTGGAGCTGGAAATTGGTGAGCGGATTATGGGTTGTTTTTAGGAGACTTGAAGAGGGTAAGACAAAATTAATAAAATGTCTTTGCTTCTGTTTGTCTGTTAAAACCATTTTTTGTCAGAAATGCCTGATTGTATATGTAAGGGGTACTCGCGATTAACGATTTTTGATTTTGATTGTTGATATTCGAATAAAAAATTGTTAAAAAAAGTAAAAACACTTTTATAAAAAAAAAAATCTTATTTATATTTTTTTTAGTTGTTTTTTTTTATAGAAACGTGTTTTTTACTTTTCTTGACCATTATTTATTTTTCATATTATTCCGTTGTCATCGGTCCTTCTTCTTTCGTGTCGGCATGACTGGTTATTAAAGGGTAGTGTAGTTAAGGAGTTAATTGGAGAGGATTAGTACGAGGTGAGGGGAGTTAGAGGATAAGTGGGAGTAAGTCATGCCGTAGCGGAAAGATTGGTCAATCAGCGTAGGTGGACGAAGGCTGATTGTCCAGGGTGCGTGGGCGGACATGTGACGTCGCGCCACTCTAGGAGCTCTAGGCTCTACCACTTTTAAAGGTGGTAGAGCCGTT
>DWON01001463.1:0-24333 GCA_018251015.1 Phocides pigmalion okeechobee
GAACATGTTGCTATACGGCGGGTTATGAGGGTGGCGGTGGTGCCGCCCCGGGCGAGCTCTAACGGCTCTACCACCTTGAAAACACACGTACAACGTAAACGTACCTCGTTTTATTACACACTTCAATACAATTAAAATATCAATTTTTTCAGGAGCGTAAATTTACCTAATGATAGTGATAAACAAATTCTAAAATATTGAACAACTCGTTAAGATACAAATAAGCAGAGATAGTACCTATAAAGATTCTGGTTTCTCACGGGAAATGGGAAAAAAAGTTCATGGTTCGTCCATTCGCACTTTTGATTTTTTCAATGTTAAATACATAAATAAATAAAATTCTTAAATTTCTACGCAAGGGTGAGATAATCTTTAGATTAACTTGGGCTAAGTTAAATACGTTACGAGATTGGTATCAAAGTCTTTAAAAAATATTTTTGCTGTAGTACCAAATGTTGGAGATGTGAGGCACAACCAATATTAATGTTTCATTTAAATATAATAATATAGGTACCTGTCTTTATGATAGTTCAATTGTACATCGATGTTCATTGAAAATAAGCCTCGCATACGAAGATACATTACATATGTCGGTCCCAACTTGTGGATAAATGGCGTGTTTCGGTATAAGAGTATGTATCATAGAAAATACAGTCTATAGTAGTATGTATAATCCATACTTTGACAGCGAGTACTGACGAGAATTGAAGAAACAGATACCTCAACCAATTGCCAACATTGGTGCTATTGTCGTTCCATATGTGGGGAAAATAATATTGGAACTAGTTGAATCCAATATGCGATGTAAGGTAATGCTTCATTTTCTTGACGTATTCTGTCATAACGACTCTGACTACTATTAAATATTCATTACATTTATTGTCTTATACAAACCAATTATTGTCTTATAGCTGGACACGAGTCTTAAGACTGAAGAGTATTTAGATCAGGAAAAATCAAATTATGGCGCGGCTAGGAGTGCTCAAATTACGGCTTGCAGACTGACAGTTGCAGTTTAAATCTTATCACATCCTTCAAATCAGAACGCAGCATGACTTATGAGGTGCTGTATTTCATATGCTGCTGTATCATACAAACAGTGAAGGAAATCATTAGTATGATGTTTTTTGTTGCGTTAAGTTAAACCCAGTTAAAAACGAGTATATAATCAACCTTGTGATAAATGGTTCCTGCTGCCCATAGACATCTATAATGTGTCTATCAGATATTACAACTAAAAAGAAATGCCACATGATATCATGAATAACATGGAAAATATATACAGACAAATACAGGCATTTCTTAAATCCACTCTTATTACAATCAAATCTTTCTTTTATCAAAAACGCGTGCTAAAATCGCTAACGGCCCCGCGCTCGCTCATTCTAAGACACTATATTAACTATTTCAGTATCATAGCGCGCCGCTACTGAACCGCGCGTTTTCGCGTAATTTAAAAAATGTGGGCTCATATATATAATAAACATTATATTTGCAAAATACTTTTTGTAATAGTGAGCGTGTTAACTTAAATTAAATAAATAACATTTAATTGGCTGTGTGTGATATTAAACAAATTAAATATAAGATATATGTATCATGATGACGTTGATTGAGTTAACATTTTGTTTAACACCACGTATGTACTAATGTTAAGGTACGTATTTAACAAAACCTCTATAGGACTGAACGGAGCTAATAATTTTAATTCTTTATGCTCGCAAAATTAATTTAAACTGTTTTATTTTTCAAAATTTTAAATACGCGGGTCTTTGTTCTAGTATATCTTAACCGTATAATATCTATTAGGTATATCATAATATATAAGTAATTTACCATGTTTTGTTTACATATATGCAAAATCTATATCAAAATACGACTATAACTACAAAATGATTTAGTATATTACTGGCTAATTCACAAAACTTGATAGATATAATTTAAATACATAATATATTATTGAGCTTTAAATATGGTAGGTTTTTATTTTAACTTATCATTTTAATGTGACAATAAATTTGTTATTCTGTTATTAATTGCTTAATTTTATTAATATAAAGACCTTACAATTAATGTAATTAACGTCGATTATGTACAAGGAAGCCAATTAATATGATAGAATTTATTGACGGTTTCTTGTGGTGCCTTCGCTGCATCTATATTTGCTTTATAGCAGAAAACTCAAGGTGTGTTTAGTATAGTAGATAATTAGCTTTTCGAAATGCTCCATCTTAGTCTTCATGACTTTTGTTTTCTTGAGTAGGAGATTTCATGGAGTTGTTAACAATTCTTTTAGTCATCAGCCTATAACTGTCCACTGCTGAACCTCCTAGGCCTCTCCTAGAGCGTGCCACGTTGCTCGGTCCTCTTCTTTTCTCATCCAGGTCCTTTTCAAACAAATCCTTTAGGTAGTAGCGAATATTTAACATCAGGTGGGTTGCGTGCTCGTTCGTAATTTTTGTTACATGAAGTTAAAACATACGGTTACGAGAAATCAAAATTTATTCCTGTAGGGTCTGTACAGTAGTGTATAGGGTGACCATACGTGAATGGCTTCGTGATTGAATCAGTGATGGCGTAAAACGTAGAAAGTAGGGGGTTTAAACTTGACACCTAGATTTTTCTAAGTTATGGTTACTATGTACACTTAGGTGGTATTACAGTTACTGTTGTACTGGTAGTTACTGTTGAGGTGGTTTACTAGGAGTATGGTCCAAACAGCAGTGATAGTTTAGTGGTTAAGATTTAGACCTGTCATACGGTCCGAGGTTCAAATGCTTCGCATGCATCTTTGTTTCTTTTTTAAAATTCTGTGCTAATTAGAAATGGATTATCAACTGTTTGAAGAGAAATGGCGTGAGCAAACATTCTGAGGGTTGTCCATATTTGTTTCAAAAATGTGTTTGTTCAATCCGCATTTCAGCATTGTAGTGGGCCCCGTATATTTACCGGGTACAAGTATCGCCAAGTCGTTCTTTTTTGAACATTTAGAAAATTAACATAACGGCAAAATTACTTTTGAGAAAAAAAAGTACCTACATTTTTCGTTTTTTCGATAATTAGTTACCCGTGGTACTGTGTGTGTAAGTATTTTTTGATAAATTACTGCATTTTTCCAAAGGACAAAGACTTTATATCTTCTTCAATTCTTTCCTTTGACGATTTTCATTTCATCAAATCATCAAAAATCTGTTATTACAACTATTAGCATCTAAAGGTGGTCACAATTGCATTGAAACCCCTGAGACCTCAGAAATTTGCATTTTTTAAGTAATAATTAAAAAAGAGGCATGCAGGCGTCTGTATTTACTGCCTTGATAAAAGTCGATACAGGAAGCCATTCTCGAGTATTTTTGAGGCTCGATAACTGCCCCCCATACGAGATAACACAGTAGTAAACTAAAGTAGGACGCGTCCATAGTAGTATATATTTAATATACCTTGTTTAGGGTATATTGAAATTGTCAACTTTACGTGTAATAAAATATATTAATAAATTTATTCTACGTTCATCTATATTCGACTAGTTTTTGATCTGATTGAGATAGTATGTGGAATGAACATTCACAATAGCTGTAACGACTATTTAACATTAGGTGGCTTGGATAAAGAATAAATTCCGTGGAGTAAATAATTAATAATTAATTTCTATTAATTAAAGAAATTCTTTAGAGGGTATACATACTTTATTATTTATGCGTATACATTGTTGGCTAATGTAATATTTAAGCGCGGTCAAACTATTTTTACTCGCGATTTCGAATTAATTCTTAGTATCTGAATTTTTTAAAGGTAGACCCATAGCTAGATTGGGGAGATACCACAGTAACCCCTATTTCTGACGTACAACAATCTTTGCAATTTGGTGGAAAGGTGTGGTTGTCAGCTCACTTATATAAGACCATACTTCTCAGGTACAGCAATCGAATTGGCTACCATTAAGTGGATTGTATATATTTTATTTACGATGTTAAAGTAACAAATGAGCGTGTCTGCTATCTGATGGTAATTGGTCGCTGCATGGACATCCATGTCCAATTTCAAACACCAACGTTCTATCTGAAGACGTGAAGACGCGTTGCTACCTCTGAGAACTGAGATGGTCGCTTCGCTTGCAAGTGTAGCCGACCTTTGCAAGAAGACAAGAAGTGCTTTAGTTCGTTAACCCGTTTGAACTGTTGCTGTATCACCTTCAAAATGTATGCTTGTTGGCTATTTTGGGAAAAATCCGGGATAAAGGGCATGAAAAGAAAGATACATATTACCTCAAGTAACCCAGTGAACTTACTGATTGCCTTTAGTTTCTTAGGAGGTCGTATGTATTTTAAGAGGGTATACGTATTTTGGGATTCATTATATATTTAGGATTAATGAAATTGACGGTTTAATGTTAATTACATACCGAAAAATAACATAAAATACACATAAATAAAAGCTTATTTTATTCATAACAATACATTATTAAAAACTCTTGTGTGTTAATACATAGCATGTCTTGCTACCGGAGGTTCAGGCAGTATGGGTAGTAAAATTGAAGGTAGATTAAATATATATATGAAAAATTAGTCAAAATTAGTCAAATTAATTAAATCGTTTTTTAGGAAATAAAGCCGTGTATTACAAAATGAAATTATATAAAAATTATTTTTTCGAAAAAATTTAAAATGTATTTTGGAGTCTTTTAAGTTAGGCTTTAAAAATATTAAGTGGAAGATTTAAAAGTTCTCGTTAATTATTTTTTGTACATTTAAACCTACGCTTGTCGATTGCAAGTTGGATGGATTAAATTTTCCTCTATTTTATATCTAGATGACTTTAGTCGATATGTAGGTAGATTTTCAACACAGCTTCGTTTAAAAGTAAAGTTCACACTATATTAAATTGTCTGTCCGTATTGGGTAATGAAGCCATACAGCCGATATCCATGCGTAAGTACGTTGCAGTCTTATGTCGCGGATTATACTATTTTTGTATCTGACATTTGAAAGGATATGAAAAATATGAAATATATGTCACTTGAAGGCCGTGATAACCTATCGTTAATGGTGTTTCCCTGTAGTTGGGGACCAGAATAGCGCTACGGCATCTCTTGCTTGATCCATTTGAGTGACTGCATCTGGGGAGGCCTCTGTCCAGCACTAGACGTGTAGACTGATGAATCTGTTGCCTGTAGTCAGAGGCGATTAAAAGGACTCTTCTGCGACCGGGAGCGGTAAGAGTGGGAGTTTGATCCGTTCCGACCCAAAAAGAAGGTCGGCGTGAGTAGTTTCACACCAACGTAAGGAGAGACCAATTCGCGAGGAACAGGGAAGCTCTCTCAATGTTCTCTAAGAGAACTTGTATGTTAATTTCAAGATCCGGATTCCCTGTACTAGTACAGAAGGAAACCACTGAAAGATTTTAGTGGATGGAAATCACATATAACCTGAACAGCTTCTAGATACAGAATATCATTGAAAGGTTTTTATCTCTCAGCCCTCCATAACAAAATAATAAACAGGGTAGTCGTTGCGATTCTCATACACAAGAAGGCCGGCGCATCGCGTGGGTACTTTCTTCTTTCCCGGCTCTTCAGCCACCGGCCTGCGTCTACGTCGTTGTGGGACCACGCTAACGTCTTTACCAGGATTGCTACATCGGGACAACTCAAACTTCCACTCTTGCCACTCCCAATCCCAGCAAACTCCTCTAAGTCCTCTTACGACAAGTAGGAAATGATTCCAGATTTCTATTGTCTTTATAAGTAACTCATTATGTAGTATTTAACTCTCTACAGTTCGGGAGTCCCGAATATTAATTAGAAAATTATGTCTTAGGGCCAATACCGAGTTATAAGGACGTAATTTCAATCAGTCACGTGTATTATACCAAGTTTCCGACCCTCATACATTAAAAGCCTGCCCCGACAACCTTATGTCGTGTCGTCACAGAAACCTTACAAGTTTTATCACCTGTTCTTATATAAGTGGTGTGAAATAGGCGATATAATATTTCTTAACTTGTTTAGATTTGTAGGTTCGTTAGATGTCATAAGCAGTAAGCTTAGTGGTAAGTGTGTCTAAAGAGGTAGTCTGACCTTCAAATGCTTGGTACACACTACATATTACGTTTTTATATCCAAAATGTTTATTACTTTCCCTCTACAGGGATCATTCCTTCTTTCCGAATAGAAGTTAGGTCCACCGTGCTAGTGTATTTTTTTAAGTCGGAAAAGTAGAAAACAAGCGTGCTGGCTATCTGACGTTAAATGGTCCTTGCAGCCCATTGACATCTACGTCTAACCTCATACAAGACTATAGTGCTGTCTAACGTCATGCATAGATGCGTTGCTACTCCTAAGGACAGGGATGGAAAAATCCTCAGGCGAAATATAGAAAACAATAATAACTGTAATCGTGATATTACTGTTATAAAAATATTTCCGTAAAGGTTTCATGGTATGCTCAACTTAACCTTCAAACCTTCCACGTCCTGACGTCATCTCGACTCTACGTGGACTTCATAATAGACGTGTAGAGAAGGCTTTACAAGTTCAAACAACACCTTTAAGAAGATTATACTTGTTCAGTGGAGCCTGAGGTGAAAATAAAAAGAAAATAACGCGATCAGTACCACATATCATATAAAGGCTTAATAAGGTTAGGTACTGGTCAGAAATTTGTGATTGTAAGCTTTTTGACTAATGATAAGATACTTGTACCACCAATACTTAAATGTACCTCATAGAAATTGCGTGTAATTTTTTCTTTATTAGAAAATTATTCCAATATTTATTACAGGTACGTGATTACTAATAAAATTAATAAACCAATGTTTAGTACGTTAATTATAAAGTTGGAAAGGAGCTGAAGAAAGCAATAAAATAGATTATCAAAGTGAATATTAATATGGAAGAATAATACGATCATTACAATATGTTTAGGAATAATGTACATGATTAGGAGAGTATTGTATTTAAATAACAAGTAATTCAATCGATAACAATATCCAAATGTATTGAACGAGATATGAAAAATAATAAAATTCATGATAGGAAAAATGCTAACGTTTTCAATACTTTATTGAGAAATTAAAAATGCTTACGACTACGTGAAACTACGTTTAATAATTAGAGTATACAAAACAATTTAAATAACAAAACTAATAAGTGAAAGTGTTTAAAACAAAACTTTAATAGTGTTATAAATGCAATCATTTTACGACTTGACATTAAAACGACGGACGTTGTAAATGTAAATAAAAAAATGAGGTAGACATAATCGAAAATGATTTGTGGAAAGTGTTACATTGTGAATTAGAAGTAGAACTTAGGAGTGAAAAGTTCAGTGCTATAAAAGAAGATGGATATAAAAGTGGACATGTACTTGCTCTTATCAATGCTGTTGTTGTGGTTAAGGAAAACAGATGCGAGTAAGGTGCAGGCGGCTATCAGTTTTCTGTAAGTATTTTTATTGATATTTCAACTGAATTAAAAGTTAATCAAAGCATAATAGCAACTGATTAGAAATAATGGTGAAAAAGGCAATGATAACAGTGTGACTAATTTTTATAATCAAAATTATTTTTACATCAAACAAATTTGCAAATGAAAATTTTCTTTGTTGACTTCATGATAAGTAGTCATTGTAATCTATGAACATTTGTAAATTAACCCGAAATTTTAATCCTACCTGAGATCCATCACAGCGCGTAGCTGTTACTGATTTCTGGTTTACGGTCATCAGCGGACTGAGAACTAAGTTGGAATGTCTTGCTAAAGTGTATCTTTCTTATATCCTTCTAATTACACCAGCGTGTAACATTGTTGTTTGTTGTTTTATCACTTTTAAAGTTCTGGTGATTTAGATTTCGAATTACATTCCTGTTAATTATAAAGTATATTTCTACAGTATAACTGAAGTATTTGTGAATTTGTGTCGTCAAGGAATAGATAAAAGTCACAATATACTAAGAGATTCTGATGAGGAAGAGCCTAGGTAGTCTCATAATTCTGTTCGAGGTTGAAAATAATACATCAATGAGCTTAGGAAAATGCCATAAAATACAAAGTAGTAGTACACGATTCTCGTACGTAAAAATTTATGTAAATGGTACAGTTTGGATCTATGGTATGAACCGTGAATATATGAAGTAATGGTTGTGTTTTGGATAGGTATGATTTCCAGCTTGGTTACGCTATCATCTTCTATCTACATCTTCAACAGTAGAAACAGATAGAATGCCTGATAGGAGTACACTAACTGATAGGTTTTAAGTGGTAGAATTTTTATGGTTCTACTGGGCAAGTACCACCGTCACACCTATTTCTAGTGAAGCTTACTTTCATTTCGGTAGAAGATTGCGGCTACTGGTTTACTTGCAAATGTCTTAACCAACCACCTTAGTTCTCAAGAGTAGCAATGCATCTATGGTCAACTTCAAGGGAGACAGTTTTTTGTATGGACTTAGTTACAGATGTCCATGAATAACAATCATCGAGTGAAAGTTTGCTACTTTTATTTTATATAAATAAATAGGACTTCAGATATGACTCTTGTTCTGTGGAGTTGGTTACAAATGCCCATAAGTCGAAGTGGCAACTTACAACTAGGTGATCAATATTTTTAATTGCTACTTCAACCTGATAGTTAAAAACATGGACATTTCATTCGATACTGTTGATATGTGTAGTTGAAACATGATTTAATAACCAGTGTTATTATCACCGATAATACATTGAAGATGTTCTTTTACCAGGGCTAATTCATCATATCAAGAGATGGAGGTGAGGACAGAATCGAGCCTCTCTCTCCGTGACATACTGCCAGTAAAAGCCAAATATTATGACAAGAATAAAGCTCCAAAGCAGCTGGGCCAGCCCACAATAGTCTACTTCCACGTCACTGTACTGTCTTTGGATTCTATTAACGAAGAAAGCATGGTAAGTCATCAGTTTTCTTCTGGATTAACACGTGTTGGCACTGTCACTCAGCCTGGATACCTACGTTGCCATTATTATTCGTCTGGTTCATCCAGAAAAGTACCGCTATCGTTCTCGTAATCAACCATGAAGTTACTCTTTTGTTTTCGTTAAAAAAGAGCGGTTACATTTAGAACCAAGGAGAAGAGTCTTCAAGGTAGCAACTAACTAACTTTCTAACAAATTAGTTCAAATGGTATGATACCGGTTATGTTTGAGGGCAAATGTGGATGTCCACGGACTGTAGTCACTTCTCACACAAAATAGACAAGCAACGAGAAAATTGTAAGAGTTGACGAAGGCTGCAAATTAAAAAAATACATGGATAGAAATCTTTATTAAAGATTTGAAAGTTGCAAGTAAGACAAATTTAACGATTTGTAAAATGGAAAATAGTCGACGTTAGAAACTTTAGCGTCCATTCAAAATGTTTGATTTAAAACCATTTTTGCAGTTATTTAAGTACTCATGTATACAAACAAAATAATTGGTTCATTCCTCATTTACTTTACACATAACCATACCTTATTGAATTGAACTAAAATTGTCTTTTAAAAATATTCTTACGTCGTCTTAAACTATTTCTATTAATTTTCTTTCGTCCATTGAATTCTAGTATTCTGATTATAACGGTGTCTGCTATGCAATCTCTTATATATAAAAATGAATGTTTGTCTGTATGTCCTTTATAAACTCGTAAACTATGCATTTGATCATGCGATGATCTTTAGCAAAGTTATTCTGCATGAGCCCACGAAGGTTTCTGAGTTGATACGACCAATTTTCGTCAGAAAAAAATCAATAAAATGAATTAAATTTTTGTGTAATGTCTTTCCTTCAAATTTACGTTAATTGGTTGTGTAGCAACGTGCGCAGGGTACAGCTAGTATTTTATAAAAAATGAAGTTTATATTAGGTACGTGTAGTATTTACGAAATTATTGGAAAAACTGACGTTAAATAAGGTTTATTATGAATATTAAGTGGACATTAAAGATTTTTATTTCAGAAAAATAAACACATAACTGAAAGTTTAAATTCTGAAACAATACTGATACAAAAATAAACATATAAATAATGTAAATAAACTATTTCAAATCCAAAATACACATATACGTGACAGGAATACTTTTCAAAAACATACAAGTATAAACTCAAATCAACTAATTTTATAAGAAAAAATCAACAAGCAATCATTCCATACTAAGTAAAGAAAAATATTCAAAAGATTTTTATAAAGCATTTGATACAGCAACTTTTCAATCTGTGATGCTACAAACAAAACAACCAAACGGTAAGGCTTTAGTAGTAACATGTTAGCAGGATTAGTTTCAACATGCTCTACTGGTTTGTAAAGTATTATGTATCGATGCTTCTAAGGCTAATGGCTGTAAGTGGATTTCAGAGAGGCCAAGTGAGAGCAAGGCGTGCCTCAAGGATTAATTTTACTTGTAAAACTTCTTCTCATATTGTTTATTGAAGCTTATCATCTTATTTTATAAAAGATTGTTTTGACTTTACTAGTATTTATCTACGACATTGACAACATTATTTTTTATTATTTTCTGTTCTATTACCTAATGGCGTAGGTTATATTTTCATACTAATACAAAGTACAAGTTATATTGTACAATATCGAATGTAATGTAACTAAATTAACAGAAAAGATAAACAAAATTTTCATTAAGTAAATTTGGATTTCAAAGTAACAACAAAGTTTGACTATAGAAATGTTAACTTTAACAAATTGGTTTTGGTTTTTTCCTGTTTCTTATACTGTTTTAGTTAAATACTAGCTATATCCGATCGTATATTGCTGCGGCTATATGGTTGTTTGCACATTGTCATAGTTAAATAAAGGCATGTTTAAATACAACGAGATCGCAAAAAAAATTACAAACAATTAGTTAAAACATTCTAGAGGTTTAATCGAAAAGAAATCTTCGCCGCCTCTTCTAAAGAACAATACATCTTACGAATCGGTGGTAGCTTGTTGGTGGTGGAGGATTATTGATGTAGTATTGATTTGACTACTCATTTTTATGTTGTTGTCTTTGTCATGAACAATTTAGGCGTTTCAATCAATTAGTGTAATAAGCATTATTTATTTATTTTATATATTATTTCAGACTTACGTAGCAGATATATTTCTTGCGCAATCCTGGAGAGACCCTCGATTAAGATTACCAGAAAACATGCATGAAGAATATAGAATCCTGGACGTGGATTGGCTGAACAAGATCTGGAGACCGGATTGCTTTTTCAAAAACGCGAAGAAGGTTACCTTCCACGAAATGAGCATACCTAATCATTACTTATGGTTGTATCATGATAAAACCCTGCTATACATGTCAAAGTAAGTCATAGTTATATTTATTGAATTGTACTGAATTTATCACTCATTACCTTATATAACAAAACTGTAAGTCGGCCAAGAAAGTATCATTACCGTCCTCATTATTCACTGTGAAACAACTCTTCGAGTTTTCGTTGAAGAGTGAGTTCCAGATATAAAAGAGAAAAATGTTTAATGCAACTTTTTTCTTCCGTGTATACAGATTACATTTAACAAAAAATAATTAAATTTAATGGTGGTACAGCCGTTAGAACTCGCCCGGGGCGGCACCACCGCCATCCTCATAACTCGCCGTAAAGCAACATGTTGTTCATGTATTGTTTCGGTTGGGGAGGTGTGGTTGCCGGATACACATTATTGGAGGCGACCATCTTAGTCCTCAAGAGTAGGAACGCATCCGCGTCCATCCTTAAATAGAACTTTTGTTCTATTTGAGATTGGACGTGGTTGTCCATGGGCTGCAGTGAACACTTAACATCTGGTGGCCTGCATGCCCGTTTCTTACTCTTTCATAATAATTAAAAAAAATAACAGCAAGTCACCAACGTCATTTCTCCGGAGAAGACATACCAGATGCGTTGCTACTTGTACGATCTCAGTAATTCACTTTCATTTGAAGTTAATGTCCATGGGCTGCTGCACAACTCCTCAGTAGAAAATATCTTTGGATCCCCTTTTATGATAGAATAGTTGCATGTTGCATGGAATGTTGCGTGTACTTTAGTGATGTTAAATGGTTTCTGTAACCCATGGACATCTATGTTCAATCTCAAATATCACTAATAATCTGCCCGACTTTGTGCATAGATGCATTGATGCTCGTAAGGACTAGTGGAAAATGGTCGTCTCGCTTGTAAATGTAGCCGGCAATCACACCTTTCCAAAAACACGAAACAACTACTTCACAACGGATTTCTATCTCTCATTTATATTTTATATAATAATATATGTATATTAATGTCTACATAAATAGCAATATCAGAACCATCGTGGATAAAATCTATATTTTTTTTTAATTTATTTTCAGGTTGACTTTGGTGCTATCCTGTGCAATGAAGTTCGAATCGTATCCTCACGATACACAAAGTTGTTCTATGATGATTGAGAGTTGTAAGTCCTTTGCTTACTAGCCGTGCGTATAAGAATTTCCTAAAGATACCAATTTCTATGTTCCTATCTTTAAAAATATTGAACTTCAGTACAAAGTCTCGTCCCCCATTTGAACCTCCTTGTAGATTGAATTTTAAAAGATCCCTCTTTTAAGCACATCCACTTTATGCATATATGTAAGCTTATCTATATTATCTAGCAAACTATATGGAGCTTCTGTAAAATTTCACGTTTGTAAACCCATAGATTTAAGTCACTGTCCCACTGTTTTTTTTTCTTTCTCATACGCTGTTTCTACTAACTCCTTAGGGTTAGCGTTGCTTTTGAGATTATCTTTAAGTAAGATATTCTGTTGTAATTTAATTACAGGTGCTTATGTACAGCAATGATCACTTAGCAGCGTTTTTTATCGTATATTCTATTATTTCATACATGTTATTTTCAATCTGTAACTAATGAATTAACTGGTAACATTTCAGTATCACACACGGTCCACGACTTAGTCTTCATATGGAACATGACAGACCCACTTGTCGTGAATCCTGACATCGAGCTCCCACAACTGGATATATCCAACAACTACACCGCTGACTGCACTATTGAATACTCAACTGGTAAGTTAGTCATTGTTATATTGGAGGAATAAAGACATTTATTTAACAAAAGATCACTTACAGAGAAAATTACAATTGTAAAATAAAACAATGCACTTTTATACGAGTCAAATAATGTTGAGAGTATTGTAAAGGATTCATTCCTGGTATTCCTATCAGAAGAAGTATCACCACACCTTTTTCTACCTTATAATAGCAATGTTAAATATAACTGTGTTCTGGTCTGAAGAGTGAAAAGATCGAGACGTTTACACGAAGCATTTCAACTCAATTCTCAGAAGAAGCAAGTAACTACAGATAGGACGTCATTTCCATTTGAGGTCAATTACAGATGTCTATGAGTAGTAGTAATTATTTTTCAGATGGACTAGAAGTTTTTTACATTTATGCTATACAAATAACAAATAATATTTGTAACAAAAAGGGATGCTGTCATTATCATCGTCAACACTGGCATATTTCAAATAAATATTCATTTTATAGGAAACTTTACCTGCCTTGCCGTCGTGTTCAACCTGCGCCGTCGTCTTGGCTACCACTTATTCCACACGTACATACCATCAGCTCTGATCGTCGTGATGTCCTGGATCTCCTTCTGGATAAAACCTGAGGCTATACCAGCAAGAGTCACATTGGGAGTGACTTCACTACTTACGTTGGGTAAGGTTTTAGGAAAGTAATTTTATTCATTGTCAAACACACTTGCGTCTCTTTCTTCTTCTTTATACATCTTGTTGTAAATGACTCCTTCGAATAAAATTTTGTATGAAATGTTTTTGAGATTCGTTTGTATCGTGACAATTAGTACACATAAAAGTTAAAAATGTGAAAACGACTTCACAAGTTTAAAAAATCACATTTTGAAATTAGGGATATATATTTTTTTATCAATACAATTTAAGGTTAATAAGATAAGATTTATAATTTCTTCACTTAATTTTTTTCATTGTTTAAGACATCGTAACATTTAACAACTTTAAGCATTGATAAGTAAGTAAACAGTGATATCATAGTAAGCGATGACATTCCAGCAAGTGGTAATTCTTCAGTAAGCAGTAAGTAAGTAAGGCTTAGTATGTACAGCCCCAATAGTAAAAGTTCAGTCCTCCGTTGATGGAGAAGTCTAAGCATTCCGATTTTTTCGAATTGGTTCGAAATTACTAAATCCAATTAAGGACATTTTCTTTAACAACACTGAGAGAATAACACTATTGAGAAATCTAAATATTTTGAAATTCTAAAAAATGTTTTCGGGATTAATCTAGCCGTGGCATTTATGGTCAAACAGTGCCAACAAATCCTGTGTCCTCACATACTTATCAATGTGAAAGTATTTAATAATTATGACTATTATTTTGTATTCCAGCTACTCAAAATACCCAATCCCAGCAAAGCCTGCCACCGGTGTCTTACGTCAAAGCTATCGACGTGTGGATGTCGTCTTGTTCTGTCTTCGTGTTTCTATCCCTGTTTGAATTTGCTGTGGTCAACAACTATATGGGTCCAGTAGCCACGAAGGCCATGAAGGGGTACTCTGACGAGGATTTGACGAGAGAACTGGACGCGTATAAGGTTAGTACGATCAGTAGAAAAGTTTATCTTCAATTTGTTTTTCGGACCCTTAAATTTTTCGGTTTCTTGTCTGACATGTTCAACTGCGGGGGTGTCATAATACGAGTGGGTGCTTAAATTCTCGAAAACTGCCTAGGTAAAAGAGTACCATCGAAATCTGATTGCTTCTAGCTACTCTCTCATATTTTAAAACCTTGAAGAATATTTTCCAAAAAGTGCTTAGAACTAGCTACAGATGCATTGCTAAAAATATTTTTTGTTGGAAAAATAGAAAGCAAACTATAAATTCGGTGGAATCTTTGGGATTGCATTGAGTCCGCAAGCATCAAGTTAGCGAAAAGTTCTCGAATGACGACATCATCAAGGCAAAAGGAACACAAGCCGTCCCTCTGATAAATTAGAATTTAGACTTGAATAATACTAACTCAATGGACATAGGGTCGATTGTTTGTCCGGTAAAGGACTTCAAAATGATGATGGATGAATGGAGAAGTTCACAGTGCCTTAACGTTACGTGGAATATGTGTTTATATGTTGGTTACATTCTATTAAACATAACTGCCACTATTAACACTTTGATTGTGGCGTGCTTACTAGATCCAGTCGGGATTGCGGGAGGCAGCCCTAACTGGAGCTCTTTTCTCTAGACTGAAAATATATCGAAAATTCACACAACTATTGTATTTTTTAGCATCCGTAAAATATTTATGAAAACACAGATGTTGTTTCCTCTCGCAGCCTTGTAGCTCCGTAAACACAACACCTTTGTTCGCCCGTAATACAAATTTGTCCGTACAACACAGATTTGTAGGAGCCATAAGCACATCGCGCCCAGAATTACACAGCAGTGTTGTAGCCGCAAGGAAAGTGTTAATTACTTGTTCTTATTTTCCTTTTTTTACACATTTACTTCTAACATTTCTTCCAGCACATCTTCCCGAACTCAGTGGACGCAAGAGCCTCAACATCAGCAACGCTGCCACAGTACGACACATTCTGCGGTGGGAGAGAGACAGCTGTATACATTGATAGGTTCTCTCGATTCTTCTTCCCTTTCTCCTTTTTTATTCTTAATGTCGTCTACTGGTCTACTTTCTTGTAAATATATTCTTGTAAAGATTCTTTTATGGTTCAAAATAGGTAGGTGGATTAAATTTGAAATGGATAATGGATAAAGAAAAGAGAAAAAAAGTTTGTTTGATATAGCTTTGACGTTGAAAAAGAAAATATATTTAAATCGCTGACGCATCATATTAATATGTTTTTTTTTTGTAATTAGTATATATCAATCCCACATATTCTGGATAAGAATGGTAGAGATAATTTCAAATATGGAATAATGTAAATTTCGGCACTATTTTCTTGTAACAGATCCTATTTTCGTACTAGTTTTTTTAGAGTTTTAGAAAATAACTTTTGTATTCCTTTAAACACTTCATGCCGAACCAGGTACACAGCAAACATAAAAATATACTAATTAATATCTTTAAAAGGATTTGTTGCTGGTGATAATGACGTCTAAAATTTTAATTTTAATTAGTAAACGTCATATTGGTAAATCATATTGTACAAGTACAAAATGGTCATAAATAATCGTCATATTCGTGAATCATAATGCAATATGTAGTCATTGTTCGCAAAAAATACAGTGACAAAGTGTTGTAGTGAGAGATCATTTTAAAAAATAATCGTGATTGTTTGCTAAATCAGCGTCCTTTTTTGAATACTCGTGGAACATGTGGAAATTTATTTTTCGAATAATTATATACATAGTTTTAAAAGTTAAGGTATTTATTATTACAATAATTGATAAGATTTATTATTTTATCTCGAATATTGAGGTATAGATAGGCGTGTTTTCTAATTTGCTTGCTACAATTTCTTCAATTAAGCTGACATAATTAAGCAAAGTTTATAACAATATGTGTGTAGTTAAGTTCGTAAGATAAATACTTTTCAATTTTGTACTATGTACTGATTGTAGTGTAGGTTATAATAAAGTTGTAACTTAAAATATAAAGCTTTCGACTCAAAAAGCTAATGTGACATAGATGTTAAAATTTTGAGAAATGTTTTAAAAATGCTTTTATGTTTCTACGTTCTAATTTGAGGCATTTAATGTTTCCAATTTGTTAATATGTATAATTTTAAGGTATCCATTTCTGATTTTAAAATTTCTCGAAAGCAGTGTACTAAAATGCAAAAGTCTTTTTCAAAAATCTACTTCGGCTAATTTCAAGAAATTAGTATAACGATATTTTCATTAATATGTTTTACTGTGAATATCATAGAGCATAAAAAAGTATGAATTTTTGTTAAAGAATTATGTCAAACATGACGTATATAAGAGCCGAGCGCTAACTTATATTATTTTTCCTTCAGATCCAAAAAGCAATGACGTATCCACTGATTCTCTAATAATGACAAATGGCATAATAATAATGGCAAAAAAATGGAATTCGACTTTATCATACTTTTGAACTGATATTCTATTCTTTCTTAATTACAAATTTAATTGAAAAATATTTATATTATTGTTTATCATCTCAAGAAAATATGGTATTTAAAATTTAAAGTGCCAACGCGTCTCATGCATGACTTTGGGTTTAATAAACGTATAAAAATACATTGTTTATAGTATGTAATATTGCTTGTATGTTATATGTTTAATTATATTATGTTATATTAATAAAAATCAGTACTTTTCGACTCAAAAAGCAATTGTGACTCTTGTCTATGTAAATTTTGTGAAGTGTTTCGAAAATACTGTTCTATTTCTGCGTGTTTCTAGAATGTAACTTTAATTATAGTTATTATAATTTATTTATATTTTTGTTTATTCCATAACGAAGTCATTGCACTTGAAGTATTTGCAAGTTTAATTGTAATTTTAAATATATTGTTAAGTATACGTTACGGAAGTTTTATTTTTCTCTATATATATATATATATAGATGGGAAAACTATAGTTCGGCTGCGATTGCTTAACATGAAGTGATGTGCATGCTCCTTTGCTTCTCTCCTAACATAATATATCTTTTTATAGAGATATATGACAGCCAGGGGATCGAACTTGGAAATCGTCTCATACTACTGTAGTTTAATAATTCTTATATAATTGGAGGCGACCATCTTAGACCTCAAGAGTAGGAACGCATCTGCGTCCATCCTTTAATAGAACTTCTGTTCTATTTGAGATTGGACGTGGTTGTCCATGGGCTGCAGTGACCGCTTAACATCAGGTTACAAACAACAAACAAACATCAGGTTACAAATGAGGAAACCATCTTAGTCCTCTAAATCAGCAACGCGCCTGTGGAACACTTTATATGGAACTCGAGTATTATATGAACTTTTCAAAGTTTGAAAGTTGGAAGATCCGACCTTTAAAACTTTAAACAGCAAACAAACAAATGAGCAGGAAACGAGCATGTAAACTACCTAAGTAAAGTAGTCGCAGCCCATAGACATCAACAAACACGACTGAAAGCCCGGCTGAGCTCGAACGTAGATACTTTGCTATTCCTGAGGACCGACCTCCGACCGAAATACAAATAAATGCTTTACGGCGGATTATGAGAGCGGCGGAGGTACCTCCCCGGTCGAACTGTAGTTCTCCCACCTCTAACTTATATATTTTATAAATTTACTTTATGATATTTGTTATATTGGGCATACATTTATTATACATTGTGCACGAAGTCACTAAGCTCTGTCTCACATAACAAAATATCTGCATTTAAATCCGCAAATTTATTACGAGCCCCGCCTATTACGTAATCCAGACAGACAATACAATAGTTATGGCTACTAAATGTCTACACTCGGTTGGTTTTTTTGGAGTTCCTTATAGAATGAGGAAATGAAAACGGGGACGTCCTACACGTAATGAACCCGTACCCAGCAGTTCTATCGGCTCTCGTGAGGAAAGAGACGGGTAGAGATTATCCGGACTTCGAGGGTTCCCTTTTTAGCCGAGTCCTTAAGGGGTCGAACACCCCCAGGATCGGTCATGATCATTTCACGAATATAGGGAATATATCGAACTATAGTTCTCCCACCTTTGAACTATTATCACTACTATGATTTAGTCACAATATAAATACAAAACAAAAAATAAAGAGACAAAACCGATGTCGGAGAGGAAGATTGCCAGCATAGAGTGCCATGCCATTGGCTGTCACGTCATGCGACATTAACTTAAGGCGTTAGAGTTTCTCATCAAAAAACAACTACAATTATACGGAACCCATTAAACTAAATCCAATTCACTCCAGACCACCTTTGTTACCGCATATAACTGCATTATTATTAAAGTATTAAAATAACATGCATTGTTGGTAACATACACAACGTTCGGATAGACTTTTAAAAAGGCTATCTAGTACCACAATGGTTCACTGAATAAGGTATGCGATGGAATTCATTAGTTTTTTGGTCTAGACTTAGGTTTTAAGCGTTAAGGATGAGTCTAATTGAATTTATTTTTGACTAACTTTAACCTGAGTTTTTGTACTGAGGTATAAACCTTATACTTGTTATATATAATATCATAATACGTATTTTGATAAATATTGTATAAAAGGCCGTTTTTTTTAGTATAAGAGCAGCAAACGAGCATGCAAACCACCTGATGTTAAGTAGTCGCAACCCATTAATATCCATGTACACACGACCGAAATCCTATCTGCGCTCGAACGTAGTAGCGTTGCTACTCCTGAGGACTAAGATGGTCGCCTCGCTTCAAAGCGTAGCCGGCAACCGTACCTCTCCAACCGAATGTTCTACGACGGATTATGAGGGCGGCGGTGGAACCTCCCCGGTCGAACTATGGTTCTCCCACCTTTAACCGTTTATCTTAATTTTAATTATTTTTGGGCCTCAATTCAATCAATTCAATTCTTCAACTTCAAGCCCAAAAAACAGGTAAAATAAACATCAGTTTAGTAGAATGAGATTTTAACTAAATAACCGACTTTAAAGAAATTGCATCTTCTATTCTATCAACCTTAGAGATCAATTTTAGATTTTTTTGTTTTTTTCCCATTTTTTTTTCAAAATTTTCCTTCAACTTTTAATGGTATCAAAAGGGAAGTATACCTTTTTAAATATACTAAAAGTTTTCCAAATTACTTGTAAATAAATCACGGACTTAATCGGCAACAAACATGAAATGAAAATACAACAAAATTGAGATTTTTCGTCATACTCATTTTTACGTTTGTTAAAAAGAAAACATTATGAATTTTAAATGACAATACAGATGATAAAATAAAATTGTTACAAATGACAGTGTTAAAAGATGATAGTGATGCAAAGTAACAATTTTGTTAGAGGTCACACTCAATTTTGTCAAGGATTATCACGGTTTGGACAACGGAAGCTATCGTGCTTAAAGCTCCATCCGCAGGATGTTGTTAATGTATAAATCTTTTGTTTTGTGCGCGATAAAATAAATTGTAAATTAGGTTTTAGGGTTCCGTACTTCAAAAGGAAAAAGTAAATCCCTTTTCTTCTGGACTGCCAAAACCCTTTTCTCTGGAATGCTTGGAAATCAAGTTGAAACTAAATTAAAATACAGAGAGTTTTGCAATCCTTTAGAGCTGAGAAAAGATATAATTTCTAAGTATCTATATATTGTACTTATAAGTAACTTATATATAAGCAGTAATAAGTTTGTTTTTGGTAACAAGTAAATTTAGCACGTAAAAATTCTAAATCAATGCAATCAAAACAACATACATACATATATACCTACCGCATAGTTTTCTACAAGGTAACTTCCCGTTGTCTAAGAATCTTAAAATTTGGTAAGTATCCTATAGTAGAAATAAAAGGAAACCTAAAACCGTAAATTTTAAGTTACATCACATTATTTTGGGTACAATACTTGGCCGATTTTTGGGTCCGGTAACCACAAAGTATTATAGAATTACTCAGGTGTTTGTTGGACCATCCGTCGCGGATTATAGTTTGATATAATTCCCACAAAAATAGATCTTAAAACCTTTTTAATATACTTTACAGTTAGTAACTAATGATTAGCAACAAATCGAATAGCGTCAGTCATGTTTAACAAATAGTTCCGGATTCGACCCCAGGTCGGGTAATTATTAAATACACGTGTAATTGTAAAATTTTGTGTTTTGGATTTATTTATAAAAATCTAAAATGGAATACTTGAAAGAAAATTACAATAAAAGCTTACCCTAAGCAATCTAAAGAGAGTCTGTGCCCATGCGGCATGGTGCAAACATCGCTGGTCGCACTCCCGAGTTGAATAGCGATCGCATTTATCTGTGCGAGATATAAATTTTAATTAATTAATTTGAATCAAATGTTGTCTACCAAACTATCCCTTAAATACCGCCATGACGGAATACCAAATGGCTTGCCGAAAATCGCTTCACAATTGTATATATTTGCATACAACAGTGCCGTCTAGACTTTACGTGACCTGAATCTGTCTGTCTGTCTGCACTTGGCGGATGCATTGCTTTTTAAGTTCCAACACCACTTTTGGGTACTAATTCGGTTTTAGTGATTTTATTATCATCAGTACCGAAGTGTGGTGGAACTCTGACGTTGATATAACCGCCACACCTTTTTAAAGGTGGGAAAACTGTAGTTCGACCGGGGAGGTACCACCGCCGCTCTTCTCTCATAAAAAAATTATTTTTGCTTTAAAGCAGTAATAAAGTGCGTCTGTATTCTAGTTTTTATTATGTCCGAAGAGCTGCAAATATGAAGACCACCTGACGTTAAGTACTTACTACTTTATAGGACTAAGATCGTCGCCTCTCTCATACTTGCTTATGATTAATTCAAAATCAAATGGCTCACTACAATACTATTTTGAATTATTACTGCTTACATACCTTGCGCTGGCCCTCACGGGTGCCCCCGGGTGCCCCCGGGTGGCGGATAGGGGAATGGTCGGTAGCCCAGCCTAGCTACGCTTCCCGGCTAAGTCCGATGGACTCGCTGACCAAAGTAGGGTGTGGTCCTCCAGCAATATGGGGGTTGAACGACGGGTTAACGGCCCTCCCGCGTAAAAAACCTCTTGTTACTAAACCGAGAAGAGAAATACCAATGGCGAGTTCTCGTATCGGAGGCCAAGTCTCACTTCGGATCGCTGAGCCAGCAGAGTAAGTAAGTAGTAGGTACTGCTTACATAATTCATTAATATCATATTATGACTCGTTCAATTTGTTAACTTAAGACTTTTACTGTGTTCAAAAAGACGTTTAAAAATATAACATTGAAGTAGGATACGACCATGCAGTCTATCTGGTGGTAAATCCACTGATAATAAATAACTGTGTAACCAATCACAAATAGTATTGAAGACTTATGAACCATCGGCTATAAATAACGTAAATAAAAATAAAATACGTTACAAATGAAAACTAAGTTAGAAAGTCTCGTAAAAGGGTGAGATACCCTTTACGAAACCCTTCACTAAATGCTGACATAGGTGTAGCGGTAGTACCTTCACAGTCAGTCGGAACACGAATGTTTGCCCACTTTAATTGCGATTGCTATTCAACGCGGGAATGCTGCTAGAGTTCTTGGCATCATGCCTCATAACCACGGATTCCCTTTAAATTGTTTAGGTTAGGCTTTTATTATAACAAGTTATTATAAAAATTAATGTCGATTTGTTATTCGAGGTTTCGAGGTCGATTTGTTATTCCGTCACAGGTTAAAACGATTCCGTTGATTATCAGCGACAGATCGAATCGGATCATTGGAAAAAAATCGGATCAAATGATCGAATCGATCACAAACTAACTGGTCACAAATTAGACTGGTCGTTATAAATATATCCAAAAACTGACTTTCTTTAGTTCCTAAAAATATAACCATGGATATTATACAGTCATGTCGTAAACAATAACTTTTATGGTTATTACTTAGCTTGAAATGCTTTTGCGGTTAAACTTACTCCACGGGCCATCGGTTACAGTTCGTAAACTCGCGAAATATAAATGAGTTAACTGGTTAGGGTCGGTAAATTTAATCTGTGGAGCGAGTTTAGTTTTAAGCGTACAGCGGAAAATTTTAATGTAAATAACGGCGAATGAAAAAAGGTGAATATCATAAGAGGTTATTAAGATATTATGTTCAGAAAATGGATAATAGTGTTTAGCAAACACTGATGGGGTACAAAAGTCCTCGAGTAGCGACCACGTTTAGGTAAAAGGAGCATAGGGCGTCCCCCAACAACGACCGAACGAAAGGTGGACCGACGACCTGGTAAGGATAGCGGGTAACCGTTGTGCAGACACCGAACCGGTCTGAGTAGAGCAATCTAGGAGAGGCCTATGCCAAGCAGTAGACACATAAAGGCTGATGGATGGTGGATAGTCTAGCTGTAAAGTTATTAATCTATTACAATCATGAAGACGATTGAGGCGTCTTTAGAGTTCAGTTTTATAATCCAACGATATATTGACCGTTATATTTTAAAAGATCCCTTGATTCATTTCTGTTTAGAAGAGTAGCAAATGAGCGTGCAAGTCAGTTGGTCGATGCGGCCTTATATGATTTATGTCTGTTTAAAAGAAATTTATAACAGTTGAGGAAAATCATAGCGAGGATTACTATCTGCCTGCGAATTCCACTCGGTCGGCGTAATGGACTATAAACTGTGAAGGGAGATTCTGAGTCTAGACCCGTGTCCAACGAAAATACAATAATGAGTTGATAATTCAATTATACAATACAATATCTTACAATGATCTGAGGACCTAACGAGGGTCAGAGGAAGTCACGACGAGGATTACTAACTGCCTATGAGTTCCACTTGGTCATTATAATGGACTATGGCCTGAGTAACAATTCCCTGTTGATATTAATTAAATTACAAATCACTTGAAAGGTGGTAGAGCCGTTAGAGCTCGCCCGGGGCGATACCACCGCCACCCTCATAACCTGCCGTAAAGCAACATGTTCTTCATGTAGTCTGTTTCGGTTGGGGAGGTGTAGTTGCCGGATACACATTATTGGAGGCGACCATCTTAGTCCTCACGAGTAGGAACGCATCTGCGTCCATCCTTAAATAGAACTTCTGTTCTATTTGGGATTGGACGTAATTGTCCATGGGCTGCAGTGACCACTTGACATCAGGGGGCCTGCATGCCCGTTTCTTAATCTTTCACAATAATAAAAAAAAGAAAAACTTACCTCACGATGTTGCGATGACAATAGTCAATCGAGAAGCTTGTTGTGAGAAAGTAGCAAACGAGCATGCAAACCACCTGATGTTAAGTAGACAGCCCATTGACATCCACGTACAGTCACAAACACGACTGAAATCCTACCTGACCTCGAAGGTAGATACGTTGCTACTAAGGAGTAAGATGGTTGCCTCGCTTCAAAGTGTAGCCGGCAACCGTACTCTCCAACCGAAACACAAGTAATGTTTTATGGCAGATTCTCCCACCTTTTTTTCCAAATCGCTTAATGTTATACCATGGACCACGCAGCATCACAGTAGGTCTCCCGTCATCTCTCTGAAGTGACGTTTACTGCGACGCTTGCTTGGCGCGAGGGGAATAAACTTGTAAAATTTCTAAATAGTATCTTAGCTATGCTGTACTGAAGCACGTATTTATGATCAAAGTTCATAAAGGAGAACTATAGTTCGACCGTGGAGGTACCACCGCCGCCCTCATAATCCGCCGTAAAGCATTACTTGTGTTTCGGTTGGAGAGGTGC
>DWON01001464.1:0-24329 GCA_018251015.1 Phocides pigmalion okeechobee
GGAACTTGACAATGATCAAAAATAAATATATTTTAGATATTAGATTACGTTTCAAGGCCGTACTTTGAAGAGATATTCCTCAAATGAGTGTTTATTGTTTATATACTCATACCAAAATATAGCAATACACGGCTCTGATGGAAGGTAAGATAATGAGTCCTGCAGTGTTGCTGCAGTCTAAGACGTAGTATTTATAGATACATGCTTGAAGTTCATTCTTAAGTTATTATGTTATTAGTTATGATGTTAGTTCATTTATGTTCTTGAAGTACATTCTTGATCGTTTGTTGGGGTACCAACAATAATCCGCTGCGAAGCAAATTTAGTGTTTCAGTTGGAGATATTATATTTTAACAGGCTAATCTTAATGTTAATATTATTTCTACATTACTTTTTCATATCCCTTTGTTACTTGCTTACTTAAATATAGTCTTCGGTTTCCAAAAAATAAATCTTCTACCGACACTTACACATGTACCTAAGGTAATATAAAATATATTTACAGTCAAAGTATATGTATACAAAGTGTTAAAAATGTGACGCATTTTAGCCCTTTCTCGAGGACAAAAGTACTCTAGCAGACATAAAAAAGACAACTGCTCTACTTTGTTCATTTTATAACCACCGCAGCTTTCGACGTTCGCCCGCTACATTCAAAGGTATCTAAGGAGTGTCAAACGTCCACAGATAAGGGCACCTTCATCCAGTCTTATTTATGTAGCGCAGCATCCGATTGAGAGCTTTTCAGAGGCCGGCAACATTTGCGTTCGCGTATCTACCCTCTGCCTCCGCTACGTTTATTTCCTGCGACTCTTGCTACTGTTTGATTGTATTGTACCATTTGTACCCCACCTTTGTAGTGACACCAAATGTCGGCAAGTGTACTCAGGACGGTGTTTTTTCGTTTTTTTTTTACAAATAATTGCACGTAAAGCAAAAAGTTCATGTAAACGATTTTAAACGAGTGTCTGATCAAATGTACCTAATAGAGTAATTTTGTTGTTGATCTTCATTTCAAAAAATTAACTATTTTAAGCTAGATATTAAAATGGAGATTTGTAGAAATATCCGAAATGTACAATTTTGATTTGATTTTAATTTTGAATTGCAACTAAAATATATGAAAACTCTCCAAATTCCTTTCGATTAAACGATGTACATTAATGAGTTTTTAAAATTTGAAAGTATTCTACGAAAAATCCTCTATACAATTCAAAACGTTTGGTCTTTTTATCCAGTACAAAGAATCGCAATTGACTTCAAAAACTTCAAAGATATACACACAGATTACCGCAGCGGTTGGAGTTTGGAACCTCCTTTAATCCCCGAATTGTGATAAATAAAACAAATGTATCGTGAAAGGAGGACACCGGAAGACAATAAAATCGAAGCGGCGAAATATTCGAAGCAGAATTTTTGAGGAGACTCGCAAAGTTAAATGAGTTTGTTGGCACCGGGATCCGTTGCGTAACTGGATCAGATAAACAGTGTCGGTGTGGATTGTAATTCTCGTAATTTCAAATACAATTAAAATGTGAGTGATAAAATATGTGCGATGTGATGATATGTAAATAATTTTGCAATTTTTAATGGTTGCTGCGCTTTTATTCATGTTTTATATGTATACGTGTAATATGGAAACACTATAGATTTAGGTAGATATGATATTATGCATGCTCGAAACATGATAATAATAATTATTATTGTTATTCAGTACATTGAAAGCCTTTCCAGCATCGAGCACGTGGGTCCGAGAACTTTTGAATTTACGAAGTTATGTTCATGTTATTGATAACTTAATTTACGGTGGAAGAAACTATGGTGTGGAAAGATGCAGCTTGAGAGAATTCTGTAAAATTCTCAAAAACGTGTGAAATCTACTAAGTCGCACTTGAACAGTGTTGTGGACTATAGCGTAACCTTCTCATTTTCTAAGAGACATGGTTTATTACAATAGAATTTAAATAGCCACGGTTAGCTGATAATCATGATAATAGTTGTTGTTATAGTGTAAACATAGTTATTGATTTTTCATAAGACTGAAATCCCAATATTGGTTCGATATATCGGCGATCAAGAATCGTTAGGCGTGAGATCCCGTTACACACTAGAATGTATTAATTTTTTCGATGATATTAGTCGAAAATCATTGTTTGATAGGTACTATAGTTCGACCGGAGGTACAGTACCGATGCCACCCACATAATCCGCTGTGAAGCATTACTTGTGTTTCGGTCGGAAAGGTGCGGTTGCCGGCTACACTTTGAAGCGAGCCAACCATCTTAGTCCTTAGGAGTAACAACGTATCTACGTTCGAGCTCAGATAGGATTTCGGTCGTGTTTGTGGTTGTATGTGGATGTTTATGGGCTGCGACTCCTTTACATCAGGTAGTTTGCATGCCCATTTGCTACTCTTCTCACATAAAAAAATCTAATCAGTATACACTTTAACAAACCAAATTTGAAATCATGTCGGACATATATTTTTTCCGCCGGCTTTTTCAAACATAGCCAACATGGCGCTTACAGCCGATGTACTGACTTTACATTGTACCCTTGACATTCATTAAGTGTATGTAAATATCTTATAAGAAAATAAAATATTTGAATTTGAACATAACTCTTAATATTTACGCTATCTCGGTACGCTTTAAAGCGTCGTCTCTGAATTAATAATCTTAAGTACTTTGCGCTAAACAAGAGACTATTAGGGCGTACGTAACCCTCTGTAGCTGCTGACGATTTTTACACTTCCGTGTTTTCATAGATAAGCAAATACGGGGACGTGTGATGGATATTAAGGGCACACCTTACATCATTTTCGTTATTACGGGGTGGGCCAAGACGCGCTCCTTACACTCGTATCAGCCCCCATCCCTTAATATGCTAAAATCAAATTAGTTTCAAAGCGGAGTGATTCCCTCGTGAATCGATCGCTCTCTCAATATTGCGATCTGGGGCGCACGTTGTATGGGAGACACATTTTATGAAATGGCATTAATTAAGAGCTTTACTTTTCAAGGATGGCTATTTAGGTACTAAATAACGTACTTTTTCGAAATAGCAATAGGTATTAAACTTAACGTCTCTACTTTTGAAGCTTTCCTTACTACATTCTTTTGTTTACATGAATCTTATGTACACGTACAACCTAAGTTGGAATATAAATTGATGTCTTAAAAACAAATAAAAACAAAAAAAAATGTAAAACAATATTGGGTAAGGCCAAACTGTTTTTTAAAAGTAACATACTACTTTTCCACTTAAATATATGACTAAAAATACGTTACATACACATATATTACAAAATCTTTAAGCCACTTTAAAACTTGGGCGAGAACGACGTGTTCTCTGAAAAGGGCAATTTCCTGCGAGATTCTTGCTTGCGTTTATCGGACAGGGATCGGGATCAGCGGTGAGTCGAAGCTTTCATTAGCGCCTCGGGTCTTAGCAAATTAACACCCTTGTGACAACCCTACCCGCGTACATCTAAGTGTAAGTATACGCATATTGTAAGTAAGATTAATCTTCTAATTGTGCGTAGAAAATTATGCATTTTTACGGATCTCTGTTAAACGTGGGTACATGTATGTGTAGATAAGTAAAATTGTAAAGCTATTGTTTTTTAAAGAGATTACACCTTTTTTTCTTTTTATGACGACTCACTTAGCGGAACGGTTGTCATTCCAGGGTCGATTTATGGTCAAAAAGAAACTAGATCAATTTAGATTTTGTTTTTGCTCTGGGTTTTGAAATACTTGTCTTTGTGTGTGTCTACAGTGGGTTATATTAAACAGGAAATGATACAGACCGGGGTATTAGCGTAACCTATTTTGTATGTGTGTGTCTATAGTACCAACGATACAGGGCATCCTAGTAGTGTTAGGCATGTAGACAACATTTATTATTATTATATTTACATATTATAAGATGTTTTTAAGTGTAGTATTATATGTATTCGTAGATCTTAATTAATAATATTAATGTGATATTGTAATACAGTATGAAGTATCTCTATCAGAGCAAGCATCGGGTCGTCAGCGGTAAGTAGAAGCTTTCATTAGTGCCCGGGGTCTTAGCAAATTAACACCCTCGTGACAAGAGCAACGTGACGAGGAGACAACCCTTAACAAGCTGTGGTATGTATTTCTAATAAATTATTTAATAGTATTGTTTATCAAAATAAAATATATGTATTGTATTTATTAAGTAGTTTTGCAATATAAAGATATAATTGTACGACTCGAGAGTTTGACGAATTTTCAATTATAAAACTTGGAATAAAACATTAAAATGTACAAAACAGCTTATACAAAGCAGTCAATCTTAATTTTCATACAGATTGACATTGAAATCTTTTGTCGTAATTGGTTGTAAGTCAAAAGGATAAAAAATATGTTCATTGGATTTGGGTACCAAAAAGTTCTCCATATAATTATTCCCACGTTTGATCGACGTTGGCGACAAGACAAGCCAGTTCTCATCTCACGTAGAGAATTGCAATTACTATTCAGAGCTGGAATAGCTAGCATCCGATCAGGGTCAGATTCCTTGTAAATTGTTTAGGTTAAGCTTTTATTATAGATAGTTTTAAGGTATTCATTGAAAATACCGATTCAATATAGGTATAAAAAAAATCACCTGAATTTAAAGTTTACTAAGTTTTAGCGTTAGCTCTAAAACTTAGTAAACTTATTTAACTTAGTTAACGCTATAATAACACGAACGACTTATTTTCTCAAATCGAAATCTTGTCCGATTCTTGACCTTATGAGGTTGGGGAGTGATAGAAGGTTTTCTCCCCATTTCCCTCGCATGATATATGGTGTGCGCGGCGGCGAATGCGACACAACTATTAGTGCATCAGTCATTAGTCACCGTCAGCGCAACGTTTAGCCACCACTGTCACGGGCCCCAGCGCTGCATAAACAACTACATTCTCCTCTGGGGATCTTGCTAGCGCTCTACTCGAAAGGTACGACATATATATTATATCCTTAGAATTACGCACGCACGCAGTAACGAAGATAATATTTGTCATCTTGTTTAAACATAACTTGTTACTACATTATACAACTCCACAGCACATTTTTTCAAAATGTTTAGTTTTTGTATGTGTGTTAGTTTACCAAACAAATTCGGGCAATTTTAACGAAATGTAGTGAGGCAGTAGCTTGTCATAAAAAGTAAGTACTTAGGTAGGTAGGTAGGTAGAGCTTGACCTCTCTGAAGTACGGAGTGTCGTGCATAAGTGAGTTTTATTCAAGTCAATTGAATTAGCAGGGACATTTATCACATATATAAATAATATACTTATATTCCTTAACAATATAAAAGGAAATTAAATATTTATAAACACATCCTACGATGGTCCTGTCTTTAAATAATAGCCATGTGTATTTTTGTCTTTTTGCCTGGTATTGTACATATTTTTGTCAATGTCTTTCAAACTAAATTTACGTATAAAGTATTAACAAATAGTTCAAGGTACCTAACGTTATTGTGGTTATATTAATCTCAATAATTTACAGCGTTTGATGGTAAATGGGTCCCTGAAAATAAAAACTAATATTGAAGTAATAGCACGTATCAAATAAATGTCGTTAATGTCGTAAACAAGTCTAAGCCTTTATTAGTACGACGTATCGTAAACGAGCATTTAGCTTGGCGTGTCCGTCACTTTAGTAAAACGATTACGTAATGAAAGTGTTTTACAAACGATGCATGAAAGCTGTGATTTATAATCTTTAATCCGCTATGAATTTATAATTTATCAAAATAAACTTTTGACTCAATTTCTTGATATGTACCTAAATCATAATTTTACGCTTCAATTGAATTTATAAAATAAATAGATTTTTTATAAGGATCGCTAAATATAGATGCCGTCTAATAAAGTCAGAATTTGAATACGACGTTACCCCAAATCAATACGATTCCTTAAAAAGCTTGATTTCGTAGAGGGAGCTTTTACCGTAAAACATTTAGTTAAGTGTCGCCCGGGGTGGCGTCCCCTGGCTACGGCGGCGTAGCGGCGTAGCTCAAGATTAATACATCGTAGAGGCCGTGTTAGTGGTGCAACAATTTGTCTCTATAAATGTTGACTCAGCGAGCGGTTGGTTTGCGGCCGTGCTGCGCGATTAGCCCCGCCAAATTTATTGTTTAATTTCAAAGCCGTTATTAATAACCTGCGAGATGATTAAACGGATTTTGCGGCTTAACTCCAAGATGCTCAGCTTTGATTTATACGCTGACTCGTAATATGTGTTTGAGGTGTTGTCAGGGGAAGTGTTACGTTATGTTTACGCTTAAATTTGCAAATCATTGGGGTAGTAGAACAGAATAATTCTGTGGCAACTCTTGACTCGTATTACATTTGGATTATAATGTTTTTGTTAATTGTTTCTGTTAATGTACGTAAAGGTTTAATTAATACGCGTCACAACACTTTACAATATTTGAGTGCTCAACATACATAATATAAATATTCTAAAAGTAAATCATGAGTACCCGTTATATAATAAAATATATAAATTCCGCGACGTTAGTTTAAAATTGTGTATTCTAAGACCGTTATTAAGGAAGCGCAATATGTATTAAATATTATGATATCAGTTTGAACCAAACACTTATGTAGAGCACTTTGAAACTTAGTTAATTACCGGCGAGCGTGTCCGGAAACCGGACAACATCATACATTGCACCCTCGTCTCAGACAGCTTCTGCACGTCGACATGAGTAGATATGAACAATCGACGCCGCCCTAGTGCATGCAAATATCGTCATAAACTCCAAAATTTAAGACGTAATATTCTTCGAAGATACCATGGCGGTTACGATGTTCCTGTATCAGATGGTGACGAAGACATCGTATATGGTTCCGCAGAATATGAGCTCCAAGTTAAGGGGCATATTGTCGAGAATGTTTTGCTTCATCGGACAATCGCGGTCGGTGATACGAGGGTTTATGCGTGTAAGATGATGCTTGTTTAGCGAACTGCCGCTGATATGATAAATCAGTTTACAACTACTAAACAGCTCACTCGAGAATCGTAAAAGGGGTGGGAAATGCTTAACAATCCACCGTTAAATAGGAATATTGTTTCTTGCGTACAAATAATTTATTACAAGGCATTGTTAACGTTTATGGAAAATTTATTCTTGTAAAGTCACAGAATAAAATCTAAGCGAATTAGTATAAATATGAAGAATATAAATTTACGTACCCATCAACCTGAATATAACATTATAGTTAACTACTATAAAAATAGTTTTCACGAATTGCATTAAGATTTTTTGTTAATAATTTTTCATATATTAAAAGTAAATATTGAGTAGTATAAAAAACAGTGATAGCCTATTAGTAACATTCCGTCTCTTGTATGAGGGGGTCTGAGGTTCGAATCCTTGGCCCGTAATGCAGATAATTTCATAGTTCTGTGCGTATTGGAAATTATAACTGACTTTAACAGTGAAGGAAAAATTGTGAGGAAACCTGCGTATCTGAGTTTTCCGTAAAGTTACGGGTTTGTCTATGGACTAAAGCTTCTGGAAGAACAGTCATGCTCAGCAGTGGGACATCAGTGATAATGATGGAAAATATTAAATAAAATAAAACGATAAAAAATACACATAAATAAAAATACGTTGGATACTAATTTATTAAACAAGCAAACTGACAATTTTGGAAGTGATTAGTCATTGTGTTTATTGTTCGCTGACCGCCCACGTTGCAGCACGAGATTAAAAACTAATTCTATAGAGATGCTTCTGAAATAATCTTTATTAATGTAAATATATTTTGTAACAAAGCGATATCCATTAAGCACTGTTCGATTCATAATATATAGCTCATGTTACTCCTGATATCAAAGTATAATCGATAAGAAATAGCTTAGAGGTATGAATTGCCTCCCACGGTGCTAGCCGTACATTCGAATTCTAGGTACCACGTATTTTAGAAATCATGAACGTATAAGAAAATAGTTCTAATATAAAAAAATTCTGAAACGTACATATCGGAAAGTTCTCTACACTCATATTTTCTCATAATTTTATAAGCTTCTTTGTTTTTTATCTTACTTTATCTTTATTACTCGTATATACTCAGTTACTCGTATCTCTTCTTTTTCTTAAGGTTGTGCCTAGAAATAGGACATAAATGAAGAAGAATAGGCATGAAGTTTATAATACATATGATCATACATATGGTAATCAATCCTTCATGATTGACAAACTTAACAAAACTAGGCCATGGTCAGGAAATAAATGGACGATACAGCGGAATAAAACTATTTGTTTTCTCTGAAAGTACGTTAAACAATCTAGATTTTATCGATACTTGGAAGATGGCCTTGTCGGTACCCTTAAGGCTAATTTAAAAAATATCTATAAACGGTTTGACCCTGAACTCTATTTCGTAACTCCAACAAGATGCATTGGAGTAGCGTGTTACAGTGTGTACCTAGATCAATGTCTAGGTACACACTAATATTTTTAATCTGTCTAATCCAATGATTAGACCCCAATTTATGGGAGAGACTTGTGTGCACATAAGTAGGTAATGTACTCAAACATTAATGTATGTGTAGACATGTATGCAAGTATGAATATAATTTTTATTTTAATGATTCTCAAAAAAAGTAGTGGTCGGTGTAGCCTTTATATTTTTTATCGAGCTTCCGTCTCGCTCGCCGATCATCTAATAGGATTACCACAGTTCGGCAGGTAAGTGTCTCTAATTGCTGTAAAAATCGGCGCCGACAATCGATGGACAAAGGCCGGCGCCTTCGGCCCTTCCAATGATTTATTGACTGATCTTTGTGTGGCTTAGGCGGATTACGCATTGTTTGTTTGTTCGCTTTGCGGGTTGCATGCGAGGCCGTCATCGACTTAGAAGTTACTTCAATTTGCTGATAGTGTAACTACATTCATATTTATATTTTAATGTATGGCTATTAACACTTTTCACTTTTAACTTTTTCGCAATTTTAGTGTCGGTTATCAATGTAATTTAATTTTTATGAAAAAAAATTGTTTGATTGATATTTTGAATAACTTTAGGTATAGTTGTTAGTATTCGCTACAGAAGTCTACATGATATTCGATGTAATATGATTCGATATAATCGAATTTGCAAAGTTACTACAGGGCCCATAGCGGCATCCTTATTAGTCGGGGAGGCAATAGAATCGATAGATACAAATATAAAAAATTTCACCTAAACAGATTATCTTGTTAAAAATATTATTTGGGAGTAATTGCGTATTCATATCTTTTGATATATCGTTAATACGAAAATCTTAAATCCTAGATCCTAAAGTGTAGTAGATAGTCTTTATGAATTAAACTTCTGTGGACGCAACTTTCTTACGTCACATTCATCAAACACGTTGTTATATATTGTTGTACTTTATCAAATAGGTTTAAGAATATGCATTTATTAATTTAAGTTTATGAAAAATGTGGTACCATTTTTAAACTAAACGAAGGTTTACATCGGACCTCAAAGCTTACGAAATTGGCACGTCCTAACCTCGGTATTCCGAAGTCGGAATCGGCGATAAAGGGCCACGGGCCGCCGGTTGTCGCATTGATTTATGTCCCGGGGATGATATAGCGAGGTGAAAGTGTTACCGCGCGTAAATCATAACGCCGATGTATTGACAGCCCATGAATACACTCATTATGGGAGAAATTATTGTTATTTAGACGCTACTGAAACTTTAATTTATGGGCTGGTAATTTTATTGCAGATGTTAGTTGCACTATTGATAAATAATCTAAGGGGATTGTTGTGATTTTATGGATTTGTAAGTTCTTATATACAAATTAAGTTACGATTAGTAGCGAATTGATTAGTTGAAAATTAACTAACTTGATTAGTTGACAATTAATGTAATTTTAGTTATTTATCACTAGTATTAACCTATGTATTTGCCCGTAAAATGTATATTAAGATGCTTGTTATAAAGTGTAAAGCATAATGTAATGTAATACATAATATTTTTTTTGAAAACATGGTTTAGTTATTTATCACAAGCGTTAACCTATGACTTTCCTCGTCACATATATCACTAAGATGTTTGTTATAAATTGGAAAGCAAAACATAATTTGAAAATCAATTTTTAAAAAAGCAGTTGTTTTACCTATAATTTTATTTGATCATTGCTAAGTTTCAATAGAATATAACGTTTTAACACATATCTTATAATGAACCCAGAGGTATAGGCAGTCTTCACACAAAATTTGATGTAGATTACCTACATACTAGTTTTCGCGTGATAGAGACACGAGCAAATAAAGAAAAAGGCAACGCTTCAAGTTTATATATTAGTAGATTGGAATATAATCAAAGTTGTATTTTCCAAAAAATATAAAGGCATTGTAATTAGGTACAAAGGTAAATGGAGCATAGTTATATAACGGAGATAATAGAGCAACGTAATTGTCACTGATGCGCGTGTATCATGACGCCAACGTATTGACAACTCACGTATTGAATATGTCGCTACTTTAAAACAAAAGGGCCACAAATCAAAAATATTCAAAATCACAGCATCAAATAAATAAATAAACAAACAAACAAACAAACAAACAAAAAAACAAACAAACAAACAAATAAATAAATAAATTAAATAGATTATACCGAATCAATACAGTGTATTTTCGTTTGAAATTAGACAGATACTGATCTAGTTGTATTTTAACTATAAACACTGATTACAAAACCTCATTTAATTCCTTATAATTTCATTTTTATACGAAAATAGTAGCTACCTACTGAGCATCTGGTCACTGATTTTTCGCGTCACTTTAGTATAGTATAGCCGATAAACGCAGTCTTACGGTGGATTAAGAGGTCGGAGGTGGTATCTCCCCGGTCGAACTACCTACTCAGTGGTTCTTTGAGATCGTAACTAATCCCGTATCGTATCTTTGTAATACTACATAAACATTCAGTCGATACAGCGGTTTACAAGTTTCATTTACTTAATGTGTATAAAATTATTTGTGTTTAAAATAAAATAATTATATCTATATTAAGTGAACTAAAATAATATAAATTATTACCTTTTTGTGTATATATATACTTATATAGTCATTCTCGAGCATGGAGTTATTTCCAGCTTAATCTATTTAGAGCAATTTTCTAAATTACTGACAAGGTTCAATAGTGGGTAATTGGCGAGAGACATCTCCAGCCGGCCAGAGAACCCGCCCTGTGACGATCGACCTAACCTCAAATTTACGGTCATTTTTCACATAAATCAAAGAGCACCGGCCAAAAGATTTATTGCTTTTAGCCATGTCTATAGTACCCATAGACAAAGATCAACCTACCTGCCTTATTTGATATGTTGTGCTCTAATTTTTTGCTCCAACAAGTACCTTGATATTGTTAGGTTAGAAAAACGAAAGTGTTTTTGTTTTCGCTTTCGCTAGAGCTTCGGCAAATCGTTATTGTTTGACGCATTGCCAAATATTTCTGAAGCGAATGAATTGAAGTAAATTTTACCGTTCCCAAAGTTAAATTAATCACTTCCATTTATTAGTATCATCCATAAGTAAAGATTCGGAATGACAGTATTCCCATGCCATCATCATTACCGTAATGGGTTCGTGTTACGGTGAATATTTCAGTTGTTTAGTTACAGACCGCGACCTTTCGAGACACGCGATTTCGCCGCTCCGCCTGTCACTAACCAGTTTACATGGCGCTGCTATTTCCGTGCTGTTTAGCTAATTATTTAGCGCTTGTCTCTTTAAAAATGTAATATTTCGTGACATTGCTACAATTGACTAAAAATCGTATTGGACATGTGAACAATGTAATGATTTCTACGAATAACAATTGATTTTTCAGTATTCTGAATTTTATTTCTGCGAATACATATTGTTTTCCACGTATTATTCTCTTCACGTGAATAAGCTTAATACGTCTCTATGATATCGAAAGCATTAATCCCTTTTTATGGTATAGCTTTGAACAGTTTAAGTGGTAGCAGTGCCTAGTGGTAAGATTCAACTTTACTCTCGGGCGACCCGGTGTGGTTTTTCTAGCAATCTACGATTTTTTAAACTCTTCGTTGCGAATCGTATAATAGTCATAATTATAATTTGCCTCTACGTTGAACTAGAACATCGTAAGAATCCTACATGCCAACTGCACTTGGTCAGCGATATGAGCTTTGACCCAACCTATTGTATTCTGATAGGAGACCCATGTGAGGTCATTAAGGACAGTCATGGATTTATAATGGACACGTTTAAGTATTAGTAAAATTTATCACAAATCGTCTTAATTTGATTAACAGTTATTTACCTTGTTATTAGTAGATATATTATTAGTGGCTCAGTAGGAATATCGTTAATAAGTAAAGACACGGGTATTTGTAACAACACGAGATTACATTTTCGTTACACCTCGGCGTCAGCAACTTTGATCGGAATAAAGAACATAAATCGAGTCCCTATCACACGTCACTCAATGTGCCCGTGAAGGTTGAACAAATTGAGACAGTGCAAAAATAATACGGTATTGTATTAAAGATGAATCGGAATGATCGATCGTGTCAGGGCGTTCATTTTAATTTCGATTCCTCGAGATAGGCCGGAGGCGTGGTCGTGCGAACAATTTGTTTCACGTCCCTAGATACCTATCCACGATGTCAAGAAAGTGGCTTTTATTATCCCAGCTGCATACGTGCAGCCGTAACTAGATTTTTTGTAAGTTAATCTGAAAGATTGATATTTTATTTCATTTGCGGTGTGTAATTACAAAATTATTCGGAAGCAGCGAAAGCCTAGTGGTTAAGATTCCGGTGTTACACAAACGGAGACTCTGGGGTCCAATATCCTGACACGACGGATTTTACGAAGTTGAGAGTTGAGAAATTGATAATTCTGATTTGAGAAATTGATAACTCCACGTCTGAGAGGTTTCCATAAAGGTTGTGTATAGTCTACCAATCCGTATTAGACGAATCCGCATCCGCGTGTGGTTGTCTGAGGCCTAAATCTTCTCTTTTTGCTTAGCAGTGGAACAGTGGACTCATTTTTGTGATTATTGTTGTAGGTATAAGGAACATTATTTAATGGAATTTATTAAAGGTCAAATTGTATTATGTAAATAAATCAAAATCGGTTCACGGAGTAAAGAATAATCAGTGAACAGTATATTATTTTTAAATAATGATAACATCCTTCTTTTTCAGAATTAGAAGTAGTCTAATAAGTTAAGTCCAGCTGTCACATGATAGTAACACACAATGTATAAAGTTGTAAATGCAAGTATAAAAGAAGTAGTTATTAATTGAATGACGCTCTATTATGCCGTTATGACCCCTCCGGCAACGCTTTCTTTTTGTTCATCTTGTATATATTCTATTAATAGTATTAAGTATTACCAGAAAAACATATTAATTGTTGAATGAAAGTATGTCTTCATTAGTGTACTCCATATTTAATTTTTAATTTTCCTTAAAAAACATCAACTTCGGCGTTTCATATCTGCCGGGCGTCACATCGTGTATTTTTGTCTTTTTCTTTAATTTAATGCTCCCTTCTATTAAAATTCACGGATAAACCCGCAGACACAGTTAGTCATATTTATATAAAAATCACTTTCTACTCACATTGTCCCACATTACGATTTTCAGTGTCATTGCATCTATAGACATATTAAGACGCAAACACTCAAACCCATAATGAAAACCTAAATTCATGGTATGGATTTCTACCTTCCCGAGGATTGAACCTGGAACCATGGCAGACCGGTGTTGTAAACGCTGCGCTACACGGGTCGTCGAATCTATATTTATGGACAGACGGATATCCCGAAATATATCACGAAAAAGACAAAATAGACTGCATTGTCGCTTAGCGGAATCAGTCAAAAGTTAAATCCAATATCTAAGTTTGGAGGAGCGTCTCAGCGTTGCATAGAGCGGGCGTGCATCGCTCGATATCGCTGACAGTGACGGATTACCCCCGGTGGCGGTTCACGGCCGCTCCGCGCCTGTGCCAACCACTATCTCAGTATCAATCGAATAAAGACACGACAGAATAAGAATCCGAATGTGTTCCGTAATGGTTTTGTGTCGAATGGCGACGCAGGTCGGTCGATAAGTCGCTCCGGTCTCTATAAAGACGTCACAATGTTCATTTGGAATTGTCTTACGAATCTGTACATTAGGATGGAACTGTGTAAATTATTCAAGTATAATAGTTTTATAAATCTTAAGTATTTAATATATATATTTAAATATTATGGTACTTAATACTGTGTAACGATACTTAAAATACCAGTCATCTGAAATAGTAAATAATTTCTCCACTGTAATAAGGTTGTCAACAGATTTTCTTTAGCAAAAATCGTGAATACGAACACCTAGATCTAGACTAAAAAAATATAATTTAGATTCCTACCTGGCCAGGTATCTAAGCTAAAGACTTTTTTATGTTAAATTGTGCCATGTAATAAAAGACACAGTTTGTGGATTATTAAACATAATGCATAAATTAACTACTTTTGCGTTTGGTAACGCTCATAGTGCTTAGATATATAGGTATTATTTTTCTTAGTACATGAGCATCATGGTTTATCAATTAAAAAAAATCTTAATGTTTGCCTGGGAAGTGTAGAGATATTGAATGCGGTTATAACATATTCCAAAATCTCTCCACTTCGTAAAGAACAATCATCTAGCTTTATAATATGAGTATGTGTAGCGAATAGATACTAATTGTTTTTCCGAAGGATGCTACAAAGTATTGGCGCATTATAAACAAAAATATTTCTGTTCTAAGCTAGGCATAGAAGCTCGAGTAGTTTATCATGCTATCAAGAACAAATCCCGAGTAGAAGCTCTTCAAGGTTGGTGAACCCTTACAGTAGCGACAGTGTCCAGCACATTGTTAACGCTCTGTCGGCGCGGCCTCCCGCCGAGCTCCACAGGGGGCGCTTCTGTGCCGGCGGTAATCGTGTTCAAATATCAAAACATTCTTCATGACGCGGCTAAGAGCTGTAAAAATCTTGTGAGACATAATTGTTGTTTAATGTTTGGTTTCATTTATAAAATGCGTCATGAATATAAAATGTAAATGAAAGTATTTTTTTTCAAACACCAAATTCTAATATTGACGGATAAACTTAACGCGTGAAAGAAATAATTTTAAGGAAGCCTTTTTAAGATGCGTCGTATCAAAATAAGAAAATACTTGTATCATAATGATTATTTTAATAGCAAATTAGAGTATAAAGTTCCATTTAATTTTGGTTTCTTCTTTAAAATAATTCAATTATTTTTTTCATTTGAGTTAATTCAAAGCAAAAGGGAATCATCGGACAGGTATAACAGTACACTTTGATTAGCAATGTCTACTTGATGTATTTAAGTCATTAAAATGAATTAGGAATTTAGAAATTCAGATTTTTTAAATTTCAATATCGGCATAAGGAAACATGACCTCGATTGCATAAAAGGGTAATAAGTTGTGCGAATGTTGGGTTCTGACACTGATATCGATGTAACGCGCTTCTAACATGATGTATGGGACCAGGTGAGGTCACGTTCTCTCACGTCAGGCGGATGGTGATGGATCATCTGCACTGCCTTTGTTCTCCGCGCATCGTTTTGTCCCGGCGACAAATTTCGGGTCATTTCGACCTCTGATCCCCTATTATGACGTTTGATTGTGCAAAAATATTATGGTAGAAACGTGCGTCAGTTGTTTTTTGGTTCTCTTACAAACGCATTGATGGTAGTTTTTTATTGAGCTTTTTATTTATATTTATAATGAAAAAGAACTCAAAATTTATGGACAATATAACGTATGCCTGTTTTATAAAATTATAATAGTTTTGTTTATATTATTATCTGTGTGTCCATTTTTAATTTTAATTATTGTTTTAGCTAATAAAGTATTGAGTATTACGTATTTATTGATTTTTGTTACAATAATATCATCAATTTATTTATGAAATACCATATTCCTTTCCTGTACATTTTTCTGTATGATATACCTAGTGTTGGTATAATTACCCAGTGTAAAATTTCAAGTCTATAATTATGTCTAATAAGTAGATATCTGTGTATGTATGTATCTACGTTTGTATTGGCGGACGTGCTTTAATTGGCTTCATTACGAGCGAACGTACATGGCATCTACGTAGCAACCTAATATTTACATGACAAGTGGGCATGTAAAAAATTGTATTCTAAAATGTTCTCACTTATAATTTGTGGTTATAGTGCATGTCGAATATTCCGTTCCGTTACACGGCATGTTGGCGGCGACGCGGTACTGGCTCCGATAATACCAGCTCCACTCCCACACCGCTAACAACAGTTACCTACAGACATGAGATGTCGTCGCGCCATACAATTCAATATTTCGGAGTAATTTGATGTTCATTAAAGAAATTCCGGGACCGTGAACCAGAACACAATGGCTGAATGGCCATTTGTTGTTGCCGTTGAAAGGCTCAATAATAATTCCGACGTTATTCACGCGGCAGTTAAGCGCACTTACGAAACGAAACGTTTTGTGACGAAGCTATACACTTACGTATTGGCGTTGGCAACCGACATGCGATCGTGTTAAAAGATAAACATTCTAGAAGTTGGCACAGCTCCGCATTAAAATCTCCTTGCTCTGTATCGATCTAAAATTACCTACATCGTAAAAGAAGTAACATCTCGAACTGATTGCCACTCACCTTGTTGGCTGCTCTTTCTGGTTGTTTTTTTCTCCTTCATCCAAGGGTATTCGGGCACGTTGAGACCGCCACCAGGGGACGGTAGATCGGGCGGGTACCCTGGCGGGGTATGCTGGGGACTGAGCTCGCCGCCTCCTAGTTGGGGCAAAGCGGTCATGAATTCAGCCATTGAGGGTTGGCTGTTGATGAAGCCAGTTTCGGTACACGTGTCGAGCATGGGGTGGGGCGCGCCGGCCGCCGTGACCGCGGCGAGCCAGAAGCCGTTTCCACCATGTTCCATGCGCGGATGCTCCTGTCCCGGCGCCGGCCCCATGGGTGGCGTGTTCCTCGTCTTCACAGCGAACTCCTCTTCCATCTCATCGCGCACCCCCATGCCAACTCTAGCGGCCTGCTTCCCTCTAATAGGGAATTCTTCACATTTTATTTTGCGTACCAAGGGGTTACTGTCGAGTGGTAGGGCGGCGGTGTTGCAAATCTCTTGCATCGCTGCCGGAGTCACCCAATGTCCACGGCGCGATCATACATGTATTGGTTTTCTCTTCCGTCTTGCCGCATACGTCAGCATTTTAATCTGCATGACAAGTTACTCGAACTGGTATGTTTTCTTTGCAAGAAAAGTAAAACACAGGGTCTTGATGTTGTTGGTATTGATGACATGATATCTGTAATTAAAAACACAAATTAGTTTCTTGAAATACTTAACTTTTTATATCTTGAAAAAAATAATACGCACGATTAGTACATACTATAGTACACGCTCTTTATAGTTAGGTATTTCGCATTTCTAAGAGCGAGCATTAGGGTTTCATTGTAAAAAAAATGTTCTTCAATGTCACTACTGTCAAATATGATGAATCTATTATTAGGCAATGATGTCACTGTACTACGTAATATAAGGCCCTTCAATAGTAAGATATTTCATTGCAATTTGTTAGTACGCCACAATTAAGACCCTCTTAATCGTCTCAGTGTTGTACTGAATTCGGAGGCGCTAAATTAAATGTAGCAGGCCGTCTGGTGGTTATTTCTCAATTATTATTCGCGGACGTTCGACATTACCGCGGTTTTGTGTTGAATAATTTCGGGCGAGTCGTGATGAGCGGGGGAATAATGAGCGCTCAAAATTGTTTATTGTAATTTAGCCGCCATCATGAAGTGTACAACACGTAATGTCGACGCAACAATAAAGTTATTAAAATTGTCATGGACTCCGCTGAATAATAAGCGAGGTGATGATCACGGACAAAGTGCACAGATTAAAAATATACGATATCATGTTCATATTATAAAGTTTATGGAAATGTTTGTTGAAAAATTCCCACTAATAGACATCGCTGGTTAAGTCCGGGTTAGTGTACTTTGTTTACCTTTGAGTACGTTATGCAGAATTCTAAGATATATAGGTAGGTTTTTTCAAGACGTTTTTCTTCATTATAAAAGCAGTGTAGTATTTTTCCTACGGTTTAAAATGTGTGTATTGCATGCGGCCTGGCATTTCCCAAATCGAAGTTATAATCCGTATCAGTAGGCACCTCCATTGTTATTCGTTTTTACTTAAACAAATTGAATAGAATGAGTTACATATTTATGCGCATGTAGTTCATTGTTTCGAAGTAAGCTAGTCCTTTTAAGAGCATTGTCTTCGTAAGTAGCTCCTATCTACGCAAATACGCTCCCTGTTTAGGACGTGTCGAACGTGTGGCGTCGTTTTATTGCTCGCAACTGGTGGACGTCACATTTATCGCACGCACCCCTACGACTCCTGGTGAAGTCGGAAATGTTCGCGAATCCTGGCCGGATGCTAGCTTTCGCCGCCTGAATGTCAATTAAAATTCAAACCACGAACAAAATACGATTTTTTCCAGTGGAATTTGCGGCGCGCCCGGGAGGTATGGCGGGATCGCGCCTTTTTTGTTTTATTTTATTTTTTCCAAAGTGGAACGGCTGGCGGTTAAACCTATTTTAATGCATATGGGTTGCTCTGTGTTTTGAATTAAAATTCTCTCTATGTCTGAGCGCGAATGGACAATGAAATGTAATTTCCTTTGTAAGAATTGTGTCGCTACATATGCTTACATGCTTCGTCACTCATGTCTGCTTGTTCGTTTTTGTGTTACACATTTTTGCGGTAATGAGGTTTTGCGTTTGTGAGATACTGCAAAGAAGTTATTTTATGTTAAATAAGCAGGTTTTGTATCTAATGAACAATGAATGGAAGTAACAGATGTATAAAATATTTTTTTTGTTTATTTCAGTTAAACGAATGTTATTATGATACGGTTGATATTATATAAAGTAAAATCTGAATAAAAAACCTATCAGTCTAAAATTAAAAAGTTTACGCTAACCTATTTATAAGTAATGAAAGGTATTGTTATAAATTTGACAGTCATAAAAGCTAGCTATTTCAACTTCCAAGGTATATTACTTAACGAAACATATTTTAAGTTGATTTAAGGAAAAAAAATAGGAACCTATGTACAGATATTTTATATCATATTTAAAGTTAAACGTTACGTCTGAAACATAAGTGAGATAAAGGTTACTCAAAAATATATATACTCGTATGAAAAAATATTATGCACATTACTAATAACAGAAATTATCATCTTTTGAAATTTTGCTGCAACAATTCTCTCTTCTTGTATGGTTTTCTTTAATAACGGTGGTCTCTAAGTCTAATTTTTCCCGATGTGTTCTTTAAGCTGTTAGCCAACTTGAGGCTTCGCCACAATTCTTTTAAGCCCCATATGGTAGAAAATTATTTTAGATAGTCTGCATAGTAATTTTAAAAGAACAAATTCTTGTATCATTTCAGAAGAAAGGAAGATAAACTTTTATCACAATTTTATACAGCGGACCCTTCCTGATGTGTTGCCATGCACTAAAACTTTTAACTACACTTAATATAATTCCAGTATAATGTATGGTAGTGCGATCCCTGGATAGTGTTTCCATATTGTCAATAATAAAAAATAGTAAGATAATAAATGCAAGTATATTCATCTTCTGCTACTTTATCAATCTGTAAATACATTTTTTTGTAAATTTGTTATATATATGTTTTACGACAACAGTATCATTTTTGAAATGTTTGTCTATTTCTATGCGTGTTTGTCCTTCTATCGACAGACCGATATCTCGGCATATCCTTTTATATCACAAGAACGTCTCGACTGATTTTGATGAAAATTTGTACATTGGAGGAATCTGTGACTGCGTCAGTGATGGACAATTTGTGTGATATAAGCACATATTACGATTATCATAAAAAATATTACTGACTTATATATATTCAATTATTATTATTAAATAAGCCGCTGCCCGCGATTTTGTACATTTGGGCGTTAACTTGTGGATTTTTCAGATTTTCACAGCATGAAGTTCACATATACTTACATCCGTAACCTTCAAAGAGAAATTTCAATTGCCTACTGCAATACATTAAAGAAAACTTCATTGAAAACAATTTCTGAGATTAGTACAAACGTACACCAAACAAATAAACAAAAATTGAAATAACTATTTCCATTGCATTCAAAGAGACCCTAATAAAATTTCTCATATATCTGTCATGTACAGATGATTTCAAAATGCCCAGCGAATGCCCAGTAGCAGACAACACTTAGAAGATAAAATGAAAAAGTAACAGATCTATCAGGCACATCGAGTAATTTGCTCGGCGACAGTAACCCAGATACTGCATAATGTAACATTGGGACGCGCATCCAATAATTTAAAGTTTCGTCAAGGCACAGCTTCCCTCTTGTTTCCCGTAAGGGCGCCGCAGGTTTTACGCAGCGTTTCACTTTTCCGGTGCTCCCTCAAGGGAGAGCCCCTTAAAAACGCATAAAAAAGAGAGTATAGCCTACTTATGAATTTGTTTATGGCGCTATTTTTGGAACGACGATGTGACACTGAAATCTCGGAGCTTGAAAATAACAATATTCGTAATTTAATGTCCCTTAAGTTGTATTGATATAACTTAAGTGAGTAAACTTTGAACGTTACTCATAAGACTTACAGTGTGGTAACTTTGTTATATGACTCTCAAGTAGGAAGTAGCTAGTTTATTTGATATAGTCATCCAACTATTATGTAGGATTGGAAATCTAACTGATATCAGTTACGTTGCTACTCCTAGGAATTAGGTTTGCATGCATCATGTCTCATATTTTTAGGCAAAGGAAGAGTTCTGCTACTTTTCTTATAAAATTGAATCTTTATATACGTTCTATGTTGTTATGTTTACATATAGAAAATAATAGATCGGATTTAGACATGTTTATAAAAAAGTTGTGATAAAAATATGTAACTAACTGGCTGTATTACAAATTAAGAGATAAATTAGACTATAAGATAAATAAAATAAAAAAATATATTTGAAGTGTTTTGTGTTTATCAGTACGTACATATAAAACAGACGAATAGAGAGCTATCTTTTTTGAAAATCGATTTAAAGTATGTCTATAACAGTTTCGTATAAGGATCTCAATTTTCTATTGTATGTAAAAGTCACCTGCTGTTTTTTGGTTAAACGAGTTCAAAGTAAATAACAGTACAAGTGCGTGTCGGGAGCGACCGGCGCTCCAACTGGTAGTTAGGGTCCAATTTGCCGGCCATAACGATTTCCTCTTCGGGGAATAGAATGGCGTGCGTCCGGCTGCCGCCCACAAACGTACACCACTTCTATATATAACTTACTTTATATAATAACTACTTTTTGCCCGTCACTTTGCGTGTCTAACCAAAACTAGTGCCTGTATCTAAGTTACATCCAATATAAAATATTGTTAATTCGGTTTGTAATTTTACTTATGCAAATGTGTTTATGTAACCGGAGTTTCTTAGGTAAATCACGTCTTACTCCATTTTGTGGTAATTATTCAAACTTCTAATGCAAAGTAGGCAAAGTTTCATTAAAATCGGTCCCACCATAGAAACAGTCAACTTATTTCCTTTATTTAACATTATAAGTGTATTTACAGACTACACATATAATGTGTAATTTAATGTTTTAAAATGTATCCTTAAAACTTTCTATGGCATTATAAGTAGGCACATATTGAATCTAAAAATATATTATTTCTGTACTTAGTTTTCATAACTTGATAATAAATAAATATTTTTTCACCATTCCGCATTGGAAAACCGTGGTGCTCGCTAGGCCGCGATTGGGCAAATATTTCTCATCAGTGGCCCAAAGTGTTGGCAATTTTTTGGCAGGTTTTTATAAACCTTCGTCTTTGTCTAACGTCTTCATATTTTGTATAAATCAATTTAAATTTTATTTTAGGTCAGCAGACATTGTTGTATAATTATTCATTTATAAAAGCAAGACAAGTACCTATTCATGATTTATATTAAAATTATTTTAGTAAAAATATTATATAAAATAAATTCTATTTATATTAAATAAACTTGTAAGTGATCCCTGTCTGTACATAGAAGATATATGAGAAAAACTATTATTTGTGGCCTTTATTAACGGAATAGAATCGAAAACAATACGTGTTAGAATTTTCGTCTGATTGTCTCTGCGTTGTGCGTGTATCAGTAACGTCTTCACCGATGTCAGTGTGGTTTTCACTGACATATTGTAGTAAGCTTCACATAACATTCAGAGTTAACGTTTTATCTAAATTGGTTCATAAATAAGAAAAGTTATTTAAATTAAAAAAATACGGTACATGAGAACTAGAAGTTAGAAAATGTGGGTAAACCCGAAAATGAAAACTCATGTGAACAAAGTCGCAGGCAGCAACTAGTATATAATATGCGTAAATATGTTTACTTTAATTACCAGTAATTGCACAAAAATGCTTCGTTTAACGTTAATAATATAACATCTAGATATCGCGTTTACATTTAAATAAAAATTGTTTGGTTTTCTGTAACACCGAAATTCATTGAAACATTTACAAATCAAATCTGTGTTGGTATTTTCCACTCATGCTTACGTCCTCGTGACAATTGGATGTCGAGGAATTGCGATGGTATCAGTGGAATTTATATCATTGTCCATTACGGAGTCATTCCCACGCGACGCGCAGGCGCATATTCGTGTAGCTTCAAGATTGTAACCGAACTGCGAAAGAATTTTAGTTCGCTTATAAGAATATTTTTGAGTTATTATTAACCGCGCTATAACTACACAAATGATTAAAAAATATATTTTTTGTAATCTAAAAATAAGTGTAATTTTCTTAGTTAAAGATAATATATTATCCGCACGATACGAGAATGTAAAACATATATTTTTGTCAATCTGTCATACACCATACAGGCCTTGGGTGTTGAAAATATTTCGGATGTAATAACTTAATTTAAGAACAAAATTATATATATAGATATATATACATTTTCATGCTTTTTATATTTGCTGCAATAGAAATAAAGGCATTTTTATTATGAATTATTTTAGAAATAGCTGAAAAGATTTTTATTGATATTGATATTGACATGACATTTATACACGTAGCAATATTGAACATTACATGGTTTAAAATGTCTCCACGAAAATATTTAGTGTTATTTAAATACTAAAGTAACGGAAAGAAAAACTGTACGCATTACAATAAACAAATAACTACCATGTCCAATCTATGTAAATATTGAATTCATGGCGGGGTGGTAACTTGATTGGAAATGACTACCAGGTATTACAAGTGTTCAGGTTATCAGGTACGCTTTTTATAGTTACCTATATACTTAATTAAACAAAAAATATATTTTTATTCAAATAGTTTTATCTACTTTTCTACCTTGTAGAATAAGTACTATAAAAACAAACAAAATAAGATTTTTAGTTAACCACGGAGAGGTTTTGTGATGACGAATCGGTTGCTAAATACAATAATTATCTAACACTTTTTATCACATTTGAGAATGATCACTTGGTTGAATGCTAAAGTAAAATGTGAGGATTCCTACATGCCTAGGAGGTCTTCGTAAAGTTTTCAAAGATGTGTAAGTCCTGTTCCGGACTTGGCTAGCGTGGTAGACTTTTGCCTAGCCCATTTTGAGAGGGATTTACGTGCCCAGTTGCCAGACAGTAATAGTTTGTAAAATAGATTTTTAGTAAAATGAATTTTTCAAAAAATCTTATTACTGTGAAAAAAGACATCAACATTTTTTCTGTCTTTAATATAATTATAATTCTAATTCAAATATTATATTTCATTATAAGATATTTACAAACACTTAATCAAGGGTACAATGTAATCAGTACATAGTAAGTAAACTACGTGATCAAAAAAATAGATTTTCTTCAAATTTGATGAAGTTGTTTATGTTTATAAATAATAAACAAGGTAACATAATTAATTATTCAATATATGATGTAATCGCAACCATGCCATTGAAGGTTCGACCTCCTCTCTTTGAGATTGAATACAACCTGAACACGGTAGAGGTCAACTGTCATTAGGTAGATGCCCAAGAACGGCATTTCATGTTATTAAAAGGAAAATACTGTTTTATTTGTATGTTTTTCTTTAAAACAAGTAGTTATTTTGATTTTTTTATTGTGAAAGAGTAAGAAACGGGCATGCAGGCCACCTGATGTTAAGTGGTCAGTGCAGCCCATGGACAACCACGTCCAAT
>DWON01001465.1:0-24328 GCA_018251015.1 Phocides pigmalion okeechobee
TTCGATAATTGAAATGATGATGTTGTGAAAATCACATCTGAAATGGGTTAACGATTTCTACCACGTTATTTAAAGATACGCGATCAGATAAACAGATATAAAATTCTGGATAAATTTCAATGCATTCTAGTACAAGTACAATAGGAATTGTTCAGTATGTTAAAATATTCAAATTAGTGTATAAACAGACTGTAGCGAATGTAGGCTATTTAGGAAGAAAGTTGTATTCATTAGTAAAATGGCGCAGATGTACAACTTAACTTCAAACGTATAGCTTTGACAACTGACTAATAGCAGAAAGTTTAGTCAATCTGGTAAATTTAATTCAGGGTCAGGCCTGCCGTGATAAGATCTTATTACACTCAGTTCGCCTTATAAATCACGAAGCTTTAGGCTTACTAATGGAACAAAATAAACCGCGCCTGGAATTTGCTCGGCGAATAAAAATCTTATTTGTGTGGGTATCTCATTTTATGGCGGTGAATTGTCGTGACGTTTAGTGATTCTTTATCAAAATGTTGTAATAAGTTCAGAAATAAGGCGAACACGAGACTTGTCCTATCACGACACGAGAAATTAACACATTTGCATGTTGACTTTCGAGTACGATCGTCGCGGTCGAGTTCATCTCGAAGACAGCCTTGATCTTCGAATCATGCTGTAGTTCAAATACGAATAATAATTATGCGTTAGAAATCGACGATGACTCACCTCGATCTCGCCTAATCGTATTAGTTTCCAGTAGTTAGTACCTTAGACGTTTTTCGTGTTGCGCAGAAATATCGTGCCGATTTATGAAGCGGTGGCGTGCAAAAGGAACAGTTTAAACGGTGTTCCTTTTGAAATTAACGGTTTTGTGTGGCAGCCATGACCCTAAACATTCGAAGGTCGAGACCGTGGCAGCCAGCGATGTACCCTATGTCGTTCTAGCCTTAGAACTTGAACTAAAGAACTTTTTGAAATAACTATAAATTTATATTCTTTATAAGAAAACACGTAAATGCTGAGCGAATTAAAATCCGATTGTTTAATTCTATGCAAAATATCTATGCAAGCATTTCACAACTGCTTCAAATGTAGGTGCGATACAAAACAATAGCAATTATTATTAATACGAATTATAAAATTGCTGGTCAGTCGAAAGTCCCAGAATGCGTTCACAAATATTTTAAATCGTATTAATACTTTACTTTTTATAATAGACCAATATTTGTACACGTCATTACCTGACAGAAATTCATAATGTTGTGTAATAAAACACATCACACAATTTATAAAACAAAGTAACAAAATTCAAAATATTTCAAACATTCCTATTAAAAATATTTCTACAATACGTAATAAATCATTGTTTATTTATAATTAATATTGTGTATTAACGTGTAAAAATACGATGTAATCTAAATATAAATTGTCGTGATGTTTAATAAAAATATAGCAAGTCAAAGAAAAATGACATTGCGAGATTTAGTATGCCTTTAAATTCAACTCGGTATTAGCGAAGAGAAATCGTTTGAGAATCAAAATAAAGTATATTTTACTCATGTAATTGTTTGCTATTAATCTCGGAATGATGTTATAGAGCGTGCGTTTTTGTTACCTACTTTTTAATATTTAAAATTTAATAACGTTTTTTTATTAGAAGAGTAGCAAGCGAGAATGCAGGTCACCGGATGTTAAGCGGGCGCTGCGAATAGACATCTTATATCTAGACTCGACAACACTGAAGTTCTATTAGAGGTTCTATGTAGATGCATTGGTTCTAAAGATGGTCTCTTCACTATTAATGTAACCTACAACAGTATCACAAACCGTTACCAAAGAATTGCTTTTCAGCAGATTATACGGATGTTTGTTTTAGGTGTCCTACTTTTATACCCGATTAGAACAGCAAAAAAATATATTTTATTGAGAATTGTTTATCTGTGCAAGGAGAGACAACTGTTCTAATACCCAAGTATCTACGTCTGTAGATTACATTTGAAGGTGGTCGCGTTTAAAATAAGGATTAGATTTGGAAGATATGTTAAAACAGTTTGAAGGTGGGAGAACAATAGTTTGACAGGGGAGGTACTATCGCCGCTCTCATAATCCGTCGTAGAGCATTAGTTGTTTCTCTTTGAGTAGCAACGCATCTATGTTCTAGTTCAGATAGGATTTCAATCGTCTTTGTGGTTGTATGTGGATGGCTGTGAGCTGTCACTAATTAACATCAGGTGGTTTAAATGCTCGTTTGTTACTCTTCTGACATAAAAAAGGTTCACATATTTAGGCGTCTCAATTTAATTCTTCAGAGACAGATAGTAATGCTTGTTAGAATTCAGACAGGGGTACGTTCCTTCATGGAGTTTGTAACAATGGCACTAGAAGTCCACGGGCGAAATCGTTTAATATTGACTGAGTAGCATACACGTTGCCTACTTTAATTATATAAAAAATAAAGTGAAGTTAAAACGCACATTGCAATCGGCGTCAGTCTCCATAATCCAGGTCACATTTATATTTTGGCTTAGATCCAGACCAGTGTTTATTTATACATCTAGAGAATCCCTTTGAACCATTTCACGTTGAAGTAACACAATAATACGCACACTTATTACCCACTAGCTGTGCCCTCGACTTGAATTAATTAAATTGATATAACTTTCATATTTTTTAACCGATTCCAATGAAAAAAACACTAAATGTTAAGTGAAGCCTATCGCAATATAATCCCAAAAACTGCATTAAAATCGGATAAGCCGATGCTGAGATTAGCGTGCAGAAACATACAGATATACAGACATAGAGACAAACAGACAAAACTAAAATACATGTATTTTAGTGGATTCTCTTGCGTCTATAAAGGCATTCCATTATATTTTTTATATATGTATATATGCCATGTACAGACAGCGATCCGTTACAGTTTTATTATATGTATAGATATCCGTGGAAGTAATTCGAATCTGTAGATTGATCCTAAAACTGTTTTCTGTAATGTATTTATTCCCTACGAATTTATGTTTACCTCGCGTAAGTTGACATAAGTACAAGCACGGCCGAATGAGATTTATTAGAGTAATCAGTTGTTACTTGCAAACATTATGATCCAAAAGAGTAACATTTTTAAATATATGTAACGGAATCAGCAAATAAGCATGCAGTTCTTATGTGAATTGTTGACTGCCGCCCGTAGACGTCTATATTCAACCTCAATCAAATGTGAGTACGTTATCAAGTATAGTTTTCCTATCAACAGACAGACGAGACAAACACGAGACAAGAAATTGAATTTGTTATTTGTGATAATGATAATATTATATATAATACTATTACCAAAAATATTCAAAACAAACGCGACTTACCTACAATGACAACAACTACTTATGGTGTTAATATTAAAGTTACAAGAGAACATAAAGAATTTACAAAACAATTGCTATTTGGTGATAAGACGGCGTCTTATCGACAAATAGCCATCGCTACGAAATAACCTTCGGATGGTAATATTAAGACGAATAATGTAGATGCTAAGTATTGATATAAAAAAGTTTTCATAGTACATTTTCAGTAACGTGCCGTATAGCCATAACCGGCGCTTACGGTAAAATTTATATTTAACCGTTACTGTGATGGCCTGGGTCCAGCTACGTGAGACTATTTTGCAATCGCGTATAGATTATTGCACATTATGTAATTGAATATTTAACAGTCTTAAAAAAATCAAATCCTTCATCAAAAAGATTCAAATTTATTTTATGATTTTATAGTGCTTACAAATTGTTTCTTTTTTTATTCCTTTAATACGGTTGTTATTTTTTTATAATTGTGTCCGTAATTAAGTTTTTATTGCCTAGAAATAGGGAAGTATTGGACAAATACCTTATTTAAGACGTGAAAGTGTAGAATGTAATACGAAGAGCCTATTTTAAACTGTTTTTTCCAAAAACAACCTACTTCCGCATACTCAACAATAAAACATCGTGATCGTTGCGTGCCTGTGTTGTTCATTCGGTTTCATGATACTAAATTTTCGACATCATAAATACTGTTTGATTGCATATAATGCCCACACATCGTGCTGTTTATAGGTGGTAAAATTATACTTTGACTGGGGAGATACCACGGCTACTCCCATTCCCTGTGAGTCAATTATTGTGTTTCGTTTGGAAATATGTGTTTTCTGGAAACACAGGTAAGGTAAGGCATGTGAGAGGTGGATGGTTATCTTACCACTCAGGAGTAGCAGCCTATCTACGTACGATTATAGATAAGATGTCAGTGTTGTTACAGTTTCGATACGGATATCCATGGACTGAAACGATCACTTAATATCAACTAGCTTGTATGCTCGTTTTTGGTATAAATTGGTATTTGAAAACCAGTTAACTTTACCTCTATTTCAAAGTTTACAAACTACTTCGCGAGAGGAACTAATCGGAAACCACGTATTGAGATATTCAGTTCTCGCCGATGAAGTTGTTCTAACTTCTAAGTACTAAATCACTTATTTAAATTAAAGCCGCGAGGTGAACACCACAAAGGCAATTCCCGGCTGCGGTCATTCATTATATCCTTTTATTAACGGCATTGATATCACGTTAGTTAATTACCTGGCGTCGAACGAGAGGTCAACCTCTCGAGATCTCTATATGGAGCCGGTGTCGCAAAAACGAAATAAGATTTCGACTTGAGGCGAAAAAACTTAGGTATTCGGGTTCGACGAACTTTGCCGAGATCTCGGTGTCTGATCTGGTTTGATGTAATTTTTTACATTACGTCGGTGAACAAGAATAAAAGGCAACGTCGCGTGTGTTCGTATGATAATTACGTTCAGTGCAGATGGCACTTTGGTGCGCGGATTTATTAAAGAGTGTGTACGTATTTTAACGTACGTATTTTATTTTACACTCGATTTTGGACATTTTATTGTGAACGTAAATCGTGATGACACTATAATGTTTATTTCATAGTGAAATGATGGCTGTTGATCGTTTTTATTGACACAACCACCTCACTATTACCATTTTGTTCACTTATTATTAACAATTTAGGAAATAAAATTAATGAAGTGAGAGAATACTATTAATGCAAACTTGTGGATTTCACAGTTAGGATCATGGCACACTATTCCGGCTCCGCAACAGTACAGCAACATCACGGCATCGCCTCGAATTTAGGGTACGGCTAGTCGCCAGCGTGCTATTTTCGCGATATCAGCGAGATGCAAGGTCGCAGGCCGCGCGCCGGCTGCAGAGTGGGTCGCCGCACCTTGCGGCCAAAGAAAGACAACCAGAAGGGGAATACTCGAAGAATATAAGACATTTGATTGACGATGATGAAAAATTCTACATGAATTTTCTTATGCCTACATACCTATTTTCTTATATACTATCGTTTATTAGAAAATATATCACGAAGAAAAATACAACTTTCAGCTCTAGCAAAGGGTATTTAGTGTCTTGAATCTGATTCGAGATTGGAGGGAGGATGCAGTGAGGTACGAGGAGAGATGGTAGTGGCGTGGGCGACGGTACATCGACGTTGTTTCGCTGGCAACTCGGGGTCGGCGCGCTGTAAGTACGCAATTCGCTCGCTTACAGCGCGCGGGCTGCGAGATGAGTTGTACCGTAGCGGCAAGCGCGCTGACTGCCTGCCGTTGGCTTTTTCTTATTATCATTATTAAATATATTTTACGACACACGATTAAATGCTCAAATTTGAATAGCAAATAAATTACTGGGTTGGAGCGGTGCTGTTGCGATGCCGAGATGGTTCTATCACATGCAAAGGCAGTTTAAAAATATTTTCATGAGATAACGTAGATAACATTACATATAAAAGGTAGGCATGCATTAAAATACGTTTATATTATGTAATTTTTTTTTAGGAATTTACTTAAATTTATATGAAGTTTTTTATAAAAAAAAACAGGAAGGTTAACCACATAATGGTTGTCGAATGAACGCTTACTAAAACTTCACCTTCCATGTCAAATCAAATGTGTTGATTCGATAGGTGATAGAATCATAGTTTACCAAAGACGTAGAACCGTCGACTTCATAATCCGCCATGAAACAACTCTTGTGTTTCAGTTGATGGTCGGGATGCCGGAAAGACTTACAACCTAGGTGACTTATTCTTAAGGAGTAGAAACACAGCTTCGTGTGATTTCACATAAGCATTCAATTCTGTTTGATGTTGCATGTTGATGACCATTGGCAGCGACGTTAATATTCGGTCGCATTTATGCTCGTTTGCCACTTTTCTAACAAAAAAAGTCAGGTGATTGACCTAGATATCTGATCTACATTTAAAAACAGTTCAACTATCAGCACTCTTTACACCGACGAAACCATATTTCGTACTATTTTATGTGCAAATATTTACACTACAACGTACGCGTGACTTAAATGAGTCATGTGATTGTTTTTACCATTACACTCGTATCAATAACCATGTTTACCGTTATCTGAACTCGTCGTGATTAGCGTGTGAGGTTTAATAACACCATGTTCTTGTAAGACGCGCTCATTCGGGTTTCTAGTACATTGTATCACATAAATCGTTCAGCGCTGCTTAGTTTTTCGTTCAAGAAACCATATCAATAACAATTACTTTTATTCTTTTATCTTTGAGTGGTTTCTTGTTTAATTTAAGCTTGGATGCTATGGCATGTAGATAGCGCGTGCCTTGGAAAATAAATGTAGGTGTTTATTTAGATTGTTAAAACTTCTATTCATCATCACAATGTTTCAAACGAAGGTTCAAAAATAAATTACAAAACAGTGTAATAAGTTTAGTATAATATTATTATTCATGTTCAAATACGGAAGCTCTACTTCTGTTTGTATGTAGTAAAAATACTCTGACTAAAATTCATAATAGGTTCGTCTACTTCTATGGTAAAAAATATACATGTCAAAATACCAAACTTCTTCTGTTTCTACACAGTAACACTACTTTTTTTCTTAGCCATACTTAAGCTAAATCTATGAAATATGTATTTATACAATGTTGCTGGTTGCTCATTTGGCATTCCCATATATTCCTAAAAGGACATATCTGATTAAATCCCGTTCAAAAAGCTATTATAGAATTTGGTAAACAATATATTTTTATCGTCATAAACCTCTACATATATGAAATCCAATCCCTTATAACGTCTTAATTATGTAATTAAGACGTTGGAGAATTGGATTTCATTAATATTTCGTGCTATAATTTCATTGTACTACACTTAGTAATAAACAAATCTAATATGTAATATTTTATGGCATTCATGTATTTATGATAATAAGTAGTAATAAGTTTAGAAAAAAAATGAACATGCAATAAAATATACAACTACGAATATATATCTATATGTATTATAATGCTCAAATATGTTACACTATTGTGCCTCGGCTACGAGCAGTGAACGTTGCCTAATAAAATTAATACCTTGGTTTTAAGCATCAACATAAAACGTCCAGCTTAATAAATAAATATAAAGGAAATGATATGTAATTATCATGTATCTACGCCCGTGATGGCATACTTGTTTAAGTTTCTTACCCTTTAAAGAGTAAAATAGAAAAAAGTTAATAATTTAAAATATTATGATTATTACATAAACATGATGTTACCTATTGTTGTAACATGATGTTACTTATTGTTTTTAAATTTAGTAAATCCTTGTATCATATATTTTTATGCTTTTACGAAGTACGATTGCTGGAGACATTTTGAAGGGAGACGATCATTTTAGCCCTCAGGAGTAGCTACGTATTTCCATACGTTAAATAGGTTTCAGTCCTGATTGAGGCTGGATGTGATTGTCTATGGATTACAACCACTTAATATTAAGTGGGCTAGTCGTTTGTATGTATATACTATATACTTTTTAAGCGAAGTCTAATTTTATATTTTACAGCGAGTATTTAACCTGACTAATTAAACTACTTCGAGACGCGATCATTGTTTTAAAGCAGTTGAATTAGTCCGTTTTCAGTGTTCATAAGCTAAATGGCTTAAATGTTACATGTAATTAATGATTACATAAGAAAGGTCGTAATATCTTGACGGAGTATGGTTTGTTTATCAATAGGGGCAAGTATACAAATGTAGGTATATAAGATGCTATTGGTCAACTAATAATAAATACTTTTTGCATCGTGTACGCTATATTAAATTGAAAATAAATATTGATTAATAAATATTTTTATGGGATGTTGGTTTGTTTACCCATGTTTGGATGTCTTTTGTGTTTTGAGTCTGCGATATCGTCGTAACGAACGTCGTAGGTCATTGTGGTTGTATAAGTCTGTGCCAAGTCGGAGCCATTTTGACTTTTATATAAGATTTAATATTAAGTAAGCAATACGCTTGCGTTTATATTTAAAGCGAATTATTAAAGGGTTGACAGATAGAAAAGACGCCAAGAAAATTACCAAAAAATATTTTATTAAGAACAAAAATAAAATTGAAGCGTTTGTTTAAGTTTAAGATGAACCTTTATTTAAGGTTATAATTATACGTCCGATGACAATAACACGTAGAAGCGTGTTTTATTTCTTTGGCTTTCCGCATGACTTCATAATGAAAGTCCAGCTAAAATCATAATCAAAATAAACCCGGAATGAGATTGTAGAAACACCTTAAATCACGGACATATTTCAATCTTTTTCTTATGATAGATATTTCTGAGCGACTTTATACAGTCACGAAGAGAGTTCTACACAATGGCATTGTTTCTGGACCCAGAAGGCAGTAAATAGTTACATTGTGATACTGTGCAGCCTTTTCCTACTAAACGATTCATTTACGGCCTGGTGGGTACAAAATAGGTCTATTTTTAGAATCTTTTCGTGCTCTACATTTTCGACGTTACTCTAGGTTATTGTGGTACCTTATGGTATACAGACTGTTATGAAAATAATGTATTACTTTATGGAAGTGATTACACATGTCATTATTTGTTTATATATGTGCGTTAAATATGTATTTGTAGGTGATAATTAATTCCAACAATCTAAACATAGAGGTAACAATCACGTTCACGAAAGCTATCAAGTTTAAGTTCAGAATTTGGGCCTCCAGATTGAGAAACTGTAAATTCAAATTTTTTTTCGTGAAAATTAAGCAACATAATGTTAACCTAAAGTCAATCACGCATGTGTTACTACTTTAAAGGACTAAGATGGTCATTACACATGTAAGTTTGCTAGCAACTACATTTTTCCGCCAAGACATAAGATATCCTTTACGGTAGAAATGGTTGGAATCAATACTAAGGTATTGTGGCATACAATTATCCGTCACCTATGCTGCCTATAAAGTTTGTATTAAAATTAATATTACGGTACTTAGATATACTAAAAACTTTAATTAGTTCTTTGAAAAATATGTCCCAATTAGAAAAGGATACACAAATCAAATTCATAAGCCTTTAAAAAATCTGTTCGATTATTTGTCAAAGTAGTTAGGTAGCTCTATGAACAGTATGTACAAAACAACACACAGCTAGAATACTTCATATTTTTAAAATTACAAAGTTTGTATATAAAACTGTACGCCCCAGGAAAAATTCCCGTATTTAAAAACTCGCTACACCGCACCACATTTTCCGCCATTATCCGCGTTTTTTGGATTACTTTGCTGTATCTCTGTTATATAAAACAGTTTTTTTCAAATAATGTCATAATTCATTATACTCGTAGTACAACGTTATTTCTATTTTGTACGAAATATCAACACACCATAATATATAAAACTATTCATATTTATCGCTTTTTTCACTAGTGAAATGTGTATCAAAATTCGTTGAATGGTTTAGAAGAAAATTGCGGAGAAACAGAGGTGAAAAATCAAAAATATTAAATACAAATTTTCGCCTACAACCTTCAGTCATAGCGTTAACACCAAGAAAATGAAGTCTTTCATGTCATGATGTGGTTAACAGGTTAACACATATGTTCTGAAATAGGTCACCACGCTAGTCGAGGCATATTGATTACGATATCAAACGTACAAAGTTTCATTATTATATGAGTAATGCTTTACATTTGTAAAATAAGACTATTCTTTGAATATACTTTTGTGTATAATGACTTTCATTTAGATTATAAACCGTGAGAACTGGGTCTCTTGCAAGAAAGCAATACGGGAGTAGGCGTTTGTTATTCAGTCTACTTTTCAATCTGTTTATACCTCCTAATTTTTCTGCTCTGCTCCCAATATATTTGGGGTCGATCCGAAGTGATTCATCATCATTATCATTATTATTGTTCTACTGCTACGCATAGATCTCGCAAAATGGAGAGTGGGACTATAGTAAACTATGTGCGCCAAGCTATCAATGTTTTCCTCCACCTTTAAAGCAAGTAATGATAAATATCTATTACGCACATTACATCGAAATATCCAAATTTTTTCACGCTACAAAGGTATTTGGCTGTGGTACCTCCCCAGTAAAATTGCATTGGTTTTACCTTGCAATACATCGCACCTAGTTCAGTTGTGGAAAGAAAAAATATTATCTAAAAAGAGGAAATGATCCTTTAATTTCCGACTGTTTTATTTGTGTCATTATCAGGGTAATCATTATCTTACAAGGTTTAACGGAAAATTCCTTTCCGATAAGGAAATCTAAGTTTTTTGTGCATAAAATGCTTACAGATGTGTTGTACTGTAATTAACTTTTGTGACAGTTTGTCGTTTGTTTATAATTTGATGAAGACATATTATTATTTTGAATCCAATCTCACGATCAAACAACGTTATCTGGACAGCGTTAAATTAACGCAAATTTGTCTTGTGCCCTCGTCAGTGTCAACACAATTTACAGAAAGTTTGCCAGCTATCATGGTACGAGGAATATATAACGAGGCTTAGCCGCTTTCGCAAATAGCTTTGATAGTTGAGGAACTTGTCCATGAGCATTATTTGTGTTGTTTTGGATTTTTACTTTGATACTTTCGCTTGCTAAAAATAATGTAAAGTAAGATATATTAGCATAGAAATAATGTTAAGGCTTCTTTCTTCTTTATATTCTTTTTTATTTAGATTACTGTAGTGTTCGATTATCCCACTTCGGATAAAAAGCTTTCACCTAAGAATCTAATAATTAATTGGATTTAAATTTATACAAAAATTAATGACAATTTCTAAGTTTAAGTCTTGTCTGGCAATTGCATCGCATATGTTTGTTGTTCTTTTTTCATTATTATATATTAGTTTTTGGAGGAAATTGTGGGAAACGGATTGATATAAGTTTTGAATAACTGATGATGGGAATTTAGTTTTTAAACCTGTTATGTTAGAGCGAATTAAACGTATAACTAAAGAAAGAGACGACTCTAACTCTGACCTCATCGAGTGTTTTAGTTTTTTGTTAGTAACCTTTAGTGGTCAAAAATATGCTCAACTCTACTATCAATTGGTAGATAAACGTTGGCAAACATTAAAATATTATTTCGGTTTTTGTGAATCAGAAACCAAATTGAAATTAATATTATTGTGTATTTCTATTGGGAACCAAAATAATCGCCCTATAATTACAAAACCACGGAAAACAAAACGTAAGTTATATTTTATTTTATAGCATTAATGGTAATTTTATTCTAGATCTTGCATTAGATCAAATCTAAATCCTCCCAAGGCATATTATCGACTGAAATGAGTTTTTGTTGCTCAAAATTCCAAATGAACATCTGATTAAATAATACAAGCTAATGTATATGTTAAAATGTATATATTAAATATTAAAACAGGTCGAACTGTAAAATGATTGCTTACTTTAATATGTCTGTAAGCTAAATATATATTATATTGGTTTATTAACATTTCTAATTTAATCAGAATAAAAACCTAATCTAAACAATCTAAAGGGAGTCCGTTCCCATGCGGCGTGGTGCCAAGAACGCTAAGACAATTTGTTAAAAAACCTATGTTTATATAAAGGCTTTCGGGGTTTAAATAACTAGTATTATTATTGTTTTTATTATAATCGAAATAAAATGTATATACTTATGAAGTCGTTTCATTATTTGTTCATTAATAATATTATTTGCAGTTTCGTAAAGCGGCGAATCATTTTTAGTAGTAAATATTGAATTTTAATATTACTGCGTCTAAATAAAAAGGTAGGTAAGTGGAAAGAAAAGTGAAAAAAAATATAAATAAAATTAGTAGTAAATACAGTTAAAAATAAATGTATACTTAATTGTAATTTATGTACAGAAATTTGTTTCTATTCTTATATAAATTTATTATTCTCTATCGTCATTTATCACTACAGTTTGTTAGACTGAATATAATATATAAAGCCCTCTGTACATTTGCGTCAGAACATTGATTATAAGTTCTCATTACGTAAAGTAACTTTTGACCACAAACTATTTTTAAGTTGTTCGTATATCGGTATTATATCATATAACGTTTGCGTGTTGATTAGAATCTGTTCATTGATGGAATATTAAATTGTTTGACGCTATGTGTGTGCTGACAGAATTGACAAATACATGATTTAAATAATGACTTTACAAATATTTATAGTGTAATATTATTAGATAGTTAGCCTAGATCTCAACTCTACATTATAATCAATGGGTCGTTATGGAGAGTTTAACAGTTTAATCTTAGAAAGAACTTTCTCTGATGGGTCAATAGAATTTAAATTCTATTGTTATGATGTTTTATTATAGAGCGGTAATAGATAAATGTGCTGTCTAGTTGGAGATAATATATTTATAATAAATATTGTATAATATTTTTTTAATCGAAAAACACAATCATCTAATCTACTTCTCATTTTAAATATTGTAAACATAGTATTTTGATTTAAAATAATATTACTTACAAAACAATAAATCATATGTTTGGCTGCTTTCAATAATAATAATAATAATAATAATAATATGCTTTGTTGCTGCGATAAAACTGAACAAATTGTTGAAGATAACAGTAAATATTTCTTCTAATACACGATAGCAGCCAAACATTAAGAGAGGGCTTTCTAATCTACATGTGTACAAGAGTGCGGTTGTGATCTCACCAGACCGGTTGTCCCTTCATGCCGGCAGTGCGTTCCAGTGTCAGTAGAGCTCGCAAGTGCATCGCTCCCTTCACCCGAGGGACACCATACACCAACTAAATCGAGTTTCACCGATCATCGTATTCAAGCACACCACATCCTCTGAATACAAATATCACACACAACTGTCAGTTTATCGGCAACTTCCGACCGACACGACTCGCTTGCGTCGCGGGCTCCGGACGACTAACAGGGTAACAGACGCGCCACGGCGCCAGCCAGCTACCAGCTACTACTATACCTATCTCACCGCGGGAAATAAAAAGCAAAGTGGATGTCGGGTCACGCTTAGTGAAGGTTCTGTAGTTAGAACAAAGTAATGAAAAACATGTCATGTCTCAAACATTATATAATATTGAATTCGAATAAATTTTCTTTGAAAGTAACTTTCTACTTCCCTATATTCAAAGATTTTTAAAGTTCTTCACAAGCTAGTTTCAAAGTTCGGCGGATGGAATACACAATTCTTGTGACTTTATAAGCAAATATTTTATGCATTATATAGTTAAATAAGAAAGTAAAAGAAAGAAAGTAAATGGATTTAAAGAGGTTTATACCTCTGTATAATTAAGACAAATCCATTTATGTCCCACATGTTTAACCTTTTTATTCACTCCTGCATATGTAAGTGTTGGGTTCTTTGTGAGTGCCTTACCTAACATTATTAGTTTATTTTTTTATTGTTTCACTACTTCATTGTATAGCGATTCTAGTTGAAATCTTCTTTAAACCATTGCATAGCAATTTACAGTTCACATCTACCTTCCAAATTCGTCGATTTAGTCCTAATAGTCTCCGTGTAAAAGGGCAATGACACACGGGCAGATGTACAACGAATTTGTTCGTGTTCCCTTAAGCTATTTGCCTACGGAATCCTAAAAATACGGCATGGCGTGCAATGTGTATACGGCCTAAATAAACTAGGCGCAATCCGATATCGACTTTACTACGGGGTAATAAAATTCACATTTGTATTTGCTAAGGCGGTGTTTACGGCGCTACGGAGAATTCGTGCGTATCCAAAGCCCGCTAGATGCAGTGGAAAGTAGGTGCATTTCCCCGGATTGGATGCTGGGACCTGTACGATTGTACCGCGTATTGCGGTCAGTGTCGCGTTTTGTTGGTGATTAAATAAACATTCGTGTTTTGTATGCAAGTGTATACTTCCGATGCCAAAACAATATGCATAATTTATTAGCGCCGAATGACCTATGAAATTATCCAAACTTTGTAGTTAGTGTTGTTTGTTTAAATATATAATGTTGAATTTATTATTTAATTATTTTTTACAAAGGAAAGTTACTAACTGAACACTTTCTGCGTATAAGCTGGATGGAAAGTAAACTCGCTACTTCAAGTATTATGTCATCATCATTACCAACCCATTACTGTCCCTCTGCTGTACAAGGGTGCTTAGATTGAAAAGGTTTAGGCAATAGTCCTCCACGCTGACCAATAGACGATTGGTAGAATTCACACTCCTCTGAGAACTTAATAGTGAACTTTCAGTTATGTAGGTTCTCTCATGATGTTTTCGTTCACCGTTACAGCAAATGCTAATTAATTTCTAACTTGTCCATAACATTGAAAATTCAAAGGTGAGTCCAAGGTTCAAATACCAATTTGAACCTTGGATTCCCCGTGTGATAGATCGGCCTCTTAACTCCTAGGCAATCATTTCTAAGTACAAGCTCAATTTATTGAAAAGTCACCTCTATAACAGAACTATAACCGCCTTGTTTATCGTAAAAAAAACATTTTTTGTTGAAAGTTGTATAACACTGTCGCGAGAGAGAAGCGAACTTTATTCTGTTGTTTGTTGATTCAAGATAAAATATGACGCTCCGATATTTCGTACAAGGAATCTATCTTTCAGTAAATTTTTGCGAGCGGAAAAATTTTCTGAGTGTCGATAAAGAAGTAAGTTTTATTTTTTGCAAAATACAATTCTATACCTCTGGTACCGGTTAAGGTCGTGTATAATCACGCTACATTATGTTGGAACTGAGTAATGAGAAAAAACAATTACAGTTCTTTTTAAGCATATTTATCAAATATTGTATTTTTTATGTGAGAAGAGTAGCGAACGAGCGCGCAAACCACTTGATATTAAGTAGTCGCAGCTCATAGACATCCACGTACAATCACAAATACGTCCGAAATCCTATTTGAGCTCGGACGTAGATACGTTGCTACTCATGAGGACTAAGGTGGTCACTTCAAAGTGCTTCAAAGTGTAACCGGCAACCGCACCTCTCCAACCGAAACACAAGTAATGCTTTACGGCGGATTATGGAGGCGACGGTGGTACTTCCCCGGTAGAACTATAGTTCTCCCACCTTTAAAAATTGCCATACAATGTATAGTCTGTGTCTAAGCTTATATCTCGTGGGTAAAGCCGCAGGTTAACTCTACATTATTATATTCGCATTTATATAAGAATAATAGCCGTTAAATGACTCACTTGTTTGTATATATTTGGGTCTCTATATCATATTACAGGCATTTCAGATAGGAAGGAGGCGCTATTTCTTGACGAAAGAGTCGACGTAATATTATAATAGAGTGTCAGCGTCCATGAACCTAAGAATATATGACGCACGTGTAATAAAACCCTATTTAACCCTTTAGTTTGGGATAATGGGTTGGAGAACAAGAGGAGAGGAATTGTATTTGACTCTGTATAATATATTATGAATGATGAAAACAAAATTATAATCGTGACGATTTATACAACCATATTTTCTACACAACAGAAGCTGTGAGCCGATCATGTTAAGCACTCATAGATATCTGTATCCAATGATAAATAACATTAAAATACCTTAGATCGATCATGGATGCTTTCAGTGCTCCGAGGCCTTTTTATTCTATTGAAGTCATTCGTAAATTTTTGATTGACATCCTACCATATAATTTTAATGTTGACCCCTAAGGACTAAGTTGAAACACTTCACAATGATAATTCCCGCCTATGGCAAGTATTAAAGCTCTGAACTGAACATTTGGGTATTAAATGATGTAAGGATACAGTTTTGTAATTTCATATTTTAGTTTTATTAGTTGTTAGAATTGTAGTTTAATTGAGGAGGTGTATATCATTTCCGCATATATTTCGCCGTGAAAAAAATATTGTGTTTGGTTTAAGAAAGTGTGGTTGTTGTCACATCGCTCCAACTGAAACCCAAAAATTGATTAGATTAAGATTTATTCGAAAGAAGTAGTAACGTATATACCGTGCCTCTCATAGCACTTCAGTTCTGTTCATGGACGAATGTGGATTACTGTATACTGCAGAGATTACTCAATATTAGGTGGCCTGTTTGGTTTTTGGCTACACATCTAAGAAAATTTCCTTTTACCTATTGCTGCTTAGTTACTCCAATTACACAAAAAATAGGTATAGCGTAACTATGAGGGAAGTTATCGTTCACATCCTAAGTTATTAATAGCGAATCGTATATAGCCATGTCAGACGAACTAGCTGTCTTCTGACATTTCATTATCGCGAAAGGGTTAACCTCTAACATTAATTTCATTTCTTACTGCGTAGTGCCTAACGAAATTTATTTCTATGAAGGGACTGAAATACAATATTACTGTGTAGCGTTGCAGGTTGTGTCAAGCCCTATTGAGGCCATGAGTGTAATTTGGAGGAAGAGGTTTCCGGTCGAATTATTACGGACTCGTATCGAAATATTATGGTACTAGCAGTACCCGTCATTTCGACCGCACCAATTTTAAGAGAACTTTGAAAGTAAAGAAGTATATACTCGTATGTATGTATATATTCGTTGTTGGCAATGTTCCCCTAACCTTTATTAAGTATAACCGCTCAAGGCTCTGGAAAACTATAGACAATAAATAATAATAATATACCAACAGTCCTTTTTTACGTGAGAAGAGCATTAAATGTGTATGTTCTTTACTGGAGTCCGTGAACCTACATTCACATATAACCTCAAGATAGGAAAGAAATCTTATCTGACGTCGTACATTGCGTTGCTACTCCTTAGGATTGAAATGGTCGCCTTAAGTTCAAGTGTAGCGGACAACCGCATCTCTCCAACCAAAATACAAGGATTTCTTTACAACAGATTATGAAGGCGGCTATGGTACCTCTCCGGTCAAACTATACACATCTTAGTCCTCGGTAGTACCAACGCATCTACGTTCGAGCTCAGATAGGATTTCGGTCGTGTTTGTGGTTGTATGTCTATGGCCTGCGACTACATAATATCAGGTGGTTTGCATGCTCGTTTGCTACTCTTCTCACATTAAATAAAAAACTTTTTGAAAGTCTTAAATTATGCCATAATGGTCAATTAACATAATTATGGAATGGATAATTTATTTACGTTTACTCTGTAGCGTAACAGTTATGTAATAAATATTGTTGCTTTTATTTAAATTCTACCAAATGATATATGTTTCATTTACTATAGCGGTCATAGACAAAGATATATTCCAAAAAATATAGATTTGATCTTTAAACAATAACTATAACTGTTACAATACGATTAACCTTTCACATAGTTTTATTATTAAATCTATAACGAAATGTTTTGAAGACCGAATTAATGCGATTTCCATTAACTTCAATTAAAAAATAATATTTTCGAGGTCTGTTTACTGTTCTTATCCTGTCATTACCTTTCATAAATAGATGTTTATTGACTCGCCACAAGAATAGCTATTTCATAACATGGCGGATACTTCGATAAGATGTAATATGCCGGTAAATATAATTGGAAGTGAAACGTATCTGCTCCAATTATAATTATTAACGACCTTGTATATCCTTATAGGGCTCAGAAATAATATATAGTTAAAATATTTTTCTTATTTAGAACTAGCTGCTGCCAGCGACTACGTTCACGTGGGGTTCAATTTTCCCGAATATGTTATTGTCTCAGCAAATCGTGTAGTACAGCGGTTACCATATGTTTCGGGTTCATTACCAGCTGGATATGTAAATAACAAAGAGAGCATATTAATTTATCAACACTTTGTAGTCGGGAAACGACTAAACTCGTCCTACCCTTTTTTTATACTAAAACGCGGGAGACGAGTTTACTCGTTCTGTTGTGCGAAGTGGTAAGACGCACGAAACTTGTAAAGAAGGGCCTGTAAACAGGTGTTCTCGTGGATTATCTATTGTTGACGGTACCCGATCTACCGAAAATAAAAAAAAACACCCAAAATATTTCGTCAAGAACGCAATAGCTAAGATTACTGAGTCTAGCGATGCAAAGGGATGCTTTAGTGGGGAATTGAACATCGTTGAACGGGATATTGTAAGATGAAATAAATCAAGTCCACTCAAAGCAAAAAGGAAAGTTGTTTGACAGCGACCAACCGGTCCGAAGCCGATAGTTCTTTAATGACAGCTTCTTGTGGATGCACCGTTTATTGCTGCTCTAGACATTATGTTATTAAGTACTCATTAAAGTCGTAATGAAACTCGCCGAGATCATGATATCTTGATGTCATGAGTTTCTGAGTTCTATTTCACCTTTTCATGTTATAATTTCATATAGAAAAGGTTAGAAAAGGCATAAAAGCTACATTATTTTTAAATAAAGTACGTTTATCCAAAAATTCCGATATCTGTTGTCGTTTATTTGAGGATTTTTTTAATACCTACGTAATTTAAAAAAAAATGATTTATGCGTACTATTATTATGTGTGGTAGAAATCAAAAATGTATACAATAGGATACAACGTTCTTAAATAAACTTTTACCATTTAAATACAATTTACACCATTTATATACAAATGCCAAAATTATAGATGCTTCTGTTAACTTTTCGCGCCAATTAACAATTAAAATGGCGGCCATCAAGTAATGACACTGAGTCCAGTGTTATTAAAAAGAATCCTGTTCTAATTACAAAATAGCAATATCTTTTAGTGCTTATTTTTCTCATCAAATTATTGAAATTAGACACTGTGTTATCAATGCAGTGCTAGAAACTTATACATATGTCTTTTAAAGGTATTAAAACTGTATCGAAAATTTTGATTACTATTTGATAGTCTTTGTACAGTACAAAGTTGATTTAATAGACGCTTGTAAAATATATTAATAAGTCTGCTTTTGACATGATTAAAATTTAGGGCTTAAACAGAATTAAGAAAACAGTTACCTTAGTCTGCAAGCCCTAGAGACGTGTTTAATTATCAATAGAATATAATAACAGTGACTAAAGTTTGTATCATTCTACTGATGGTACAATCAGAACAATGCCGCAAATCTATCGTGTTAGAGAATTAGATGTTTGTATAAAACAACAAACAAAAATGTAAAACAAGAACATCTCGTGACAATAACATTTATTTCTAAAAGCAATCACAATTTTTAATATACTAGTTTCTTGTTTTGGGTATATTACTTATAAATAACATCAAACAACCATCCATCCGAACAAACAAATGAAATTAAAAAAAAAGAAGTATAATTTAAAGAAATTAAATTAATACCAGGTTTAATAGGTAGGTAGTAGTAGGTATGCTCCAAAAGCAATGACAATTTAGGTGACTTTTATCTATAAGTAATGATGTATTTAACGTTCTTATCTCCATATATTTTTATCCTTAAATCTATTTTTAAAAACAAAATGGCTTTTAATATACATTTACTTTTAATATATATTAAATTGTTAATTATGTAGGTAATAAAAACGTCACGTTTCAAAAAAATTCTTTCACAGACAGACTACAATTTTATCAAAAGTGTACATAACAATTGATATAAAACATCGCTGTAATATTGCATGACACTTATAAGTTAGCTCGAAAGTGGTGGTTGTAACGCTATCCTCTGCAATACGAGGTTGGCTGGCCAGTCTCGCATGTTTTGTTATCCGACGATTGAGCGATAACTCGACATTGGAATACTGCATGATATTCAAAGTAGTGTCTCCTAACTATCGATAGTCGACCTTGAAAACTAGTAATAATATGAATACAGTTGTCGATAGTATTAATACTATCATACTATACCACGTGTAGTTTCATCATTTAACTGCTACTGTCAAAAGTATTGTCAGTTTTGATAGAATCTATACTATCGATAGTTTTACTCAGTCGTTAGTTCAGTAATATTTTGTTACTGGAATACTATTTGGTTGACTAGCGATGGACCAATACTAACGATAGTATTGAAACGGATAGTATAGTATTTGTTAAACACAAATACTATTGATGGAGTTAAATTTCGATAATATCACAAGTATTGCGTTTCATCATTTGTATTGAAGTATAGATAGTATTTCAAAAGTCACAATTCTATCGATACTTCTGTCGATAGTTGGCAACGCTAATTTAAAGCTCAGTTCGGACGTGCTCGTAGTAACTTAACCCACAATCACATTCTTCAGGGGGACGATACTCCTGTGTTTTTCCAATGATTGCCCGATATCAGGTTGATATTGATAGTGACGAGAGTTAGTTGATAATAAATTATGTGGGTATTATACCATATAATCGTATAACATGGCATGACTTACTAATATTTGAAGTAAACTTTCGGAAATAAATTATCTTCATATTACCTGAAGCATAAAAATATAAGTATTCAATGTGAGGAAGTGGAAAACAGGTATGCAAACTATCTGATGTTAAGTAGTCGCTAACCATAGATATGCAATCTCAAACAAGACTGAAGTTTTATCTTAGTAAGATGTGTCGCCACTTCTGAGGTCTGAGGTGGTCCATTCGCTTGTTAAAATAAAAATAAATATTTTCACTGGATATGTAATTTAATTTAATTCTGACAAAATGAGGAGATATACATTTATATCTTGATTTTTTTATCCGATATAACATAAATAAAATTAATGTATGATTAAGACTAATGAAAAACGCTTTGATTGTAGATTTATGTGAACATATAGAGACGATGTTAATGCGTATTTACAAATATTTATTGTAAATTAGTTTTAAATAAATAACTATGTTGCTTTGGGTCCAAGAAGATTTATTATTTTAAGATCAATGAATAAATTTAAACTTTCCTTTATTCTTTCCTTTATGAATTGTGCAGGACGACGCCACTAAAATAGATAATCTCTCCTACGGCATTGTAGTAAAATAAACAGTACCGCGAGTAACAGAAGCCTTTTCTTCACAACCCGGTGATAGCAAGTGTGCCTCTCTCTGCACACAAATGTTATCTATTATATTTACTACTAGCTGTGCCTGCGACTTCGTCGGCGTTTATTTTAACTCGAAACGTCATCATTCTTTCGCTGTTTTTGTTTCAATTCAATTCAGCATGGACTGTCACTTCAATATATGAAATTCATTGGAATGACAGTGGCGCCATCTGCCGAAAAGTGGGCGTACCAACTCAGAAACCTTCATGGGCTCATGCAAAAAAAACTTTGCTAAAGATCATCACATGATCAAATGCGTATTTTGCGATTCTATAAAGAACATACATTCATTTTTATATATTTGCTATTATTATATTAAATATTAACTATTATATATCTGTTGACGTGGGCCCTCTGTAGTTCTAATTCTGAGTATTTTTTATGTTGAATACTCTGAGAAACATTATTCTACATATATTCTCGTTGATGCTCTTGCAATATTCATGCAAACGGAAATTGAAATTATTCATTAGGTTAAACCAAGTGGAAATGATTTAGTAAATAGATTAAGATGCAGACATCCCTTTAAATACTAAGGTTGTAGTATAAGATTTTTGTTAAAATAATTTGAAACATTAAGTTTTTCAGCACATTCTGTGTAGAGAGGAATTCAGATTTGGTACATTTAATTTTTTTACGAAGATAAAAGCAAAAAGGTTTTCATAGCATATGATACAAATAAATTTAATAAAACTGCTTACATGCATTCTATAATTCCTAAACATAAGATAGGCAATCAAACAAAGGAGAGATTGTCACAGAATAATGTTAGAATGTCAGATCAACTGTAAGATTTTAAACAATGAATTGTGTTTTGTACTAGATCGTTTTTCGATTTTCAATTTTCAATGGTATGTGGTGTCACTTTGTATACATTTCAATTTAGAATGGAATGACATATAGTGGAACTTGTAGCACTGGACATAGTTTAACATATTTAACTGTTGAGGTGGTAGTGGTAAAATAATCAAAGCGCCCATTTGTTACTCAGGAGAAGCAACGTATCTATGTTCGAGCTCAGATGGAATTCCAATCGTGTTTGTAGTTGAACGTGGATGTCTATGTGGCTGCGACTACTTAACATCAGGTGGTTTGCTTGCTCGTTTGCTACTCTTCTCAGATAAAAATAAATCAAAATCAACTCTAAACGATTTAGTAGTAGTAAAAATGTGAGTTATTTTTTTTCCATTTGGTTTCGGAAGCCTAATGATAAATATTGAAGGTTCTGCGACCTTGTTCTCAGTTTGAACATCCAATTGTATTATTTTTGAATGCAGTAGAATTGCAACCACTCCGTTTAAAAATAGAAAGTCTATTTTTCACACAAGGTCTGCTACATAAATTATGGGAAGCTGTCCAAACTAACGCGAATATACGGCGACTTATTACGAGGCGCGGACATAGCAATTTGTTTGGAAGAGCTCAATAACATTGGGATTGGGGGAGATGGGGGTTTTATTGTACTCTACCTACTTATCTTTAAAAAGACTCATTGAAAGCATTCTTAATACAAAAATGCCTAAGTCAATACGTGGAGTAGGACTTCGCGAAACAATTAAGTACACCATTATTTAAAACGATTTGATATACGAGTATGCGAACATGTATGTATATTTTAGAAGTGTTAAAAAGATATTCGATCTTCTAGAAATTAGTTTTAAAAAATATTTTTCTGTAAAGTATTGCTTGCTTTACCAGTAAGAAATAATGCGTCAGTTTTATGTAATTAATTAAAATAAATTCTAATAATACAAATATCATATAGCCTACTTAAAAAACTATTCAGTAGCTTTAATTATCATAGTTGCGTCATGGTCCTAAAGTTTTGACAATATATTTTAAGGTTTAAGGCTTATTATTGCTCTACTAACCCAACTAACTAGACTGTCTAATGTGACGTCATAGGTATAATATACAGATAGCAAAAAACTAACAAACTCGATAAGTTTTTTTTCATTTTTGATTAATTATTTTACTTTCTTTTAATTATTATGCTAATTTTAAATGTGGTTGATAATTAAACAACAAAAATAAAATATTTTATTTATTTACCAATACGTAATTAATAAATATAAAAATAGTTCACTACAATAAACCTTTTTTGAATTTGATGTTCGTTACCGAACTCTATTCCTTCGATTTCCGAAATATCGTTCTCTGAATACATATACATATTTGGAATTGTAGACCTCACCAATATTTAATATTAATTGCCTTTTTCCATACCCTTTACCTCTCTTTTTCTCAACGTTGAGTTGAAGATTATTTTTTCTTCATTCGTAAATCGTATCTTAAATAATTATATTCTAAAAAATAATAGCATAAGTGAATGTATTGATGCTAACGGTACCGAGGCGAATGTGATACCTAGCTTGATGGCTACTAAGTTTTGATGATAAATATAGTGTTTTGAATAACAAGTGAGTGAGTTAAGTTGGATTATGTTACTTTGAGAAAGTAATATTGTTTAGCTTAGTTAGCGAATTATTTAGTTAGACATACTCGTAAGAGTACACAGAAAAAACAAAATATTATTTATTTAATTTGCAAGAATAGCAAACGAGTGTGCGGCCTTCTGATATGATGGTCTATAGTCCATGGACGTCCACGTCCAACCTCAAAATTAAATAAGACTAAATTTCGTACAGACGTCGTTCATAGCGATTAGATCTGAGATGATTTCAAAGTGTAAGGCTTCAAAGTGTAATCGCCCGTTTTAATGCTTCAATCGGAAAACAAGAATTGCTTTACGGCGGATCGTGAGGGTGGCGTTGATACCTCCTCGATCGAACTACAGTTTTGTCGTCTTCTTTTCGTTTAATAGGTACTTCATCATCTAAGAACTAGTAAATCATTGGAATCTGTCTGTGCGTGATAGGGATCTGTCCCTAACCCGCACTTTGTATCTGTTACAGATATGTTTATTACATATCAAACATTGACATTCTACGAATAGATCGCTACGGCTGAGGAGCTCGTACGAGTGACGCGATACATGGACACTGGTAGCGGCTAATTTAGCACATAGCGTCTTGTTATATATATATATATATATATATAACAAGACGCTATGTGCTATATTTGTTTTTTTTATTATGATAGAGTACGAACC
>DWON01001466.1:0-24316 GCA_018251015.1 Phocides pigmalion okeechobee
TTAGTTTTTGCAATTAGGTAATGACTGGATACATGTATAAAAGAAAAATAATATAAGTAATTATAAACTCTATTACTCATGCGAAGCTGAGCCGGGTCGCTAGTGGAATAAATAAGTGTCATAAATGGTTCCAAATCATCCTATAATAATAATAATGATGCTTGGGACAGACACGGCTATCTGATTCCAAATGAGACAAAGACTTTTTACCCTTGGAAGAACAACCTTTCAAAGATACCGAGTTGATTCCTCAAAGATTATCTGGCATTTCCAACAAAAAATAAACCCTCGGTGACCTTAGTATTAAGAGAAGCAATTGATCTGTAAGCTATTTCAGGTGACAGGTCAAAGCAATGACAGGTAAACAGTATAAAAATATAATTTCTTTTTGTTTGTTTGGAAGTAATACTAGTCAGATTTTTTAAATTTATTAACGTGTAACCTAGACGTGGTCCTTCACGCCAGAACTCATCCGGAAGCTCCAATTCGCTCACGGTGCTATGGAGAAAGCTATGCTCGGTATTTCGCTGCGAGATAAGATTCGTAACGACGAGATCCGTAGATGAACAAAAGTTACCTACATAGCTCTCAGAATAGAAAGAATAGAAGCCTGCACTTAAGTGGCAATGGGCTGGCCACACGGCCCGAAGAACGGACAATCGATTGGGCAGAAAGGTCCTGGAGTGGCGACCACGTCTAAGCAAAAGGAGCACAGGGCGTCGCCCAACCAGGTGGATCGATGACCTGATAAACGTAGCGGGTAACCGCTGGATGTAGAGGGCACAGAACCAGTCAGAGTGGTGGCCCCTGGGGAGGCCTATGCCCAGCATTGGATATGTAAAGGCTGATGGTTGGAACATGTAACTGAAGGAGATTTAAGTCTGTCTTACATTACTTTACTGTCCTTAAAAGTTGGAAAAACTTTTTGAACGCCCGCGAAATTTAATGATAAATATATTTTAAAACAGATACACCGTTTATCTTGTATTCTTTCTTGATATAATGAGTGTTTTTATGTTTCTATTTACCTTCATCATCAACCCGTTATTATGCTACTGCTTGGAACAGGTCCTCTCTCAAAATGTGGTTTGCATCATAACCCACCGCGCTGACTAAGTTGGAATAGACACTTCACTCACATGGGAGAACTTTGTGGAGAAAGAAGAAACTTTAAGATTTCTAAGAAAAAACATCATGAGGAAACCCTCTTGATGTTTTTCACTACAATTAATGCAAGTGGTAATTAGTCTCTAATATGCAGATAACTTCGAAAGATAATATAAAGAGGAGTTTATCGACGTCACGGAAATATAGAGAGTCAACAATAATACAGTACTTAGGGCTAATTGTTACGACTTCAGTCTCTCGCTCTGGGGGTTCACAGTTCGAATTCTTGACACTTCTGATTTTTCCAAATTAATTGTATAATAAAGATTTCCACTTGCTTATAAATCGCTTTAACCGTGAAGAATACCTCGTGAGGTCTGCAAACTTTACAGTTCTCCGTAAAAATCTCAAATGTGTGAAGTCTATCCTCACTCTATCCTCACTTTAGCTAGCGTAATAGATTATTCGTACCTAATACGAAGATTAATAGTAATATGTTGATGACATAGAGCTGGATTAAAATATTTAGACACTGCAACTGTCAGGTTTTTCACTCTGAGCTTATGCTTTTAAATTGTTTAACGCTAGAAGTGGATGTTGCAATGGTACCTATTGTTAGATTTATTACGTTTACTTCTATAGCTTTCCAGTAAACATTTATAATGTTGTTGGTGTTGTTTACTTACCAAGTTTACATCTTTAGTACAGTATTTAGTTTATTACAGTAAACATGTATAATGTCGTTGTCGTTACATGCATTTACCAGGTCGTTGTTAGATTTAATCAACCAAATTTTGTCTTATAGTTTTTTTGTTAACGTTTAGATTGTCATTATTGTTCAATTTACTTACCACGTTTACTTCTATGGCTTTCTTGTAAACATTTATACTGTCGTTCATTATACCAGCGTTGTTGATCACTATATCCATGGACTCATTTTCATCCAAAACTGTATTGTATGCCCCAAAAACCTCAGTTTCATTAGTTACATCACATTTGATGAATTTCACTCGTGGGGTACCATATTCTGCGTTTAATTCTTCTTGCAGAGATATTCCTGCATCCTCAGCAACATCTAGAACAGCCACTGACTGTAAAAAAACATCTTATTTTATTTCAAGTGAATATTATATATAATGTTATGGATAATTTTATTTAACATTTTTCCAAGTTATAATTTTCGAAATTGTTCATGATGCATGGAAATAAAGGTAGAGTATATAAGTAGTCCTACTATTAATTTATCATGGTCTGCCAAGGACATCTGTAATCGTCTTCATGTAGTCTTACATAAAGTCATACATGAGATGGTGCCTCAAAGGTAACATTGCAAGGTTGTATAATCCATATGGTTTGACTGGGGAGTCATAAACACACCCATTTCTAGCGTGAAGCTCACTTGTTTCGGCAGAATGGTGTGGTTACTGGATCATTTACACATGAGACCAACTTTTTCTTCAGGAGTAGCAAAGAATCCATGATCGACTTCAATTGGGACCCTTGTTTTTTGGGGAATCGGTTACAAATGTCCATGGGCGGCAGTGGCCGCTTATCATCAGATGGACTGCATGTTCGTTTGCAACTTTCATTTTATAAAAAAGATAGAGAGGTGTGAAGTGAACAAAATTAAAAAAAATCGGATGTGGTATGAATTTGGATGGGTTATCGTTAAAGGCAAAACGAATGAAAAGATACACTTCAGTTCTATTTATATGTAGAGATACAATGCAATACAAAAAATAAGAGTATTTTTACATAATGCAAACCAAAATTACTCTTATTTTTTGCATTGCATTGTATCTAAATAATAAAGAGATTGTACACCAATTTAAATATGTACGAGCGTGTAAAAAATACAAAGAAGATTACCATACAAAAGGCAGTTTTATAGCGAAGGAAAGAATTTCTTGAGATATCTAATACATTAGAATTTATTTTTTATAATGACCAATTATTTCTGTGTTCCGTATAAATATGTTGCATAATTAAGTTAACTATATTTAAGTAATTAATACATGATTTTACTGTTTACACCTAATTTTAAAAATAAAAATAATTGGTCGTAATAACATTGAACATTAATTTGTTGCATTATACCAAGTTTAAGTAATTACAAACATGATTTTACTTTTGTTGTTCGAATTTTAAAAATTGTGTTATTTGGCCATATTTATATTGAACATGAATTTTTTGCATTATAAACAGTTTATGTAATGACAAACATGATTTTACTATTGTTGTCCGAATTTTAAAACTTATGTTATTTGGCCATATCTATACTGAACATTAATTTGTTGCATTATACCAAGTTTAAGTAATTACAAACATGATTTTACTATTGTTGTTCGAATTTTAAAAATTGTGTTATTTGGCCATATTTATATTGAACATTAATTTATTGCATTATACCAAGTTTACATAATTACAAACATTATTTTACTATTGTTGTTCGAATTTTAAAAATTGTGTTATTTGGCCATATTTATATTGAACATTAATTGGTTGCATTATAAATTACCAAGTTTACGTATTGACAAACAAGATTTTACTTTTGTCACAGTTTTAAAAATAAATAAATCTGACCATGATAAAATTGAATTCGGATAATAGTGAGTTAAATGTGATTATAATAATTTTACTGACCTTCACCCCCTCTTTAAGTAAAAACCGCACAACCGAGGCACCTATGCCGGTTGCCGCACCCGTAATTAAAACCACTTTATTTTTCAAATCGTAAGTCATTTTATATACGAACGACTAACTCCAGTTAATGTCAACCTATATATGATTTTACATATCCTATCTAATCTTACGCAATAATATAAACCACTCCCACAAACGTTCAGTCTATATGCAAAAACTTGTTATAGGTACGAATTTAGCCATTACCTGCTACTTCAGTCAGTTTCAAGTAGGAGATAATTCACATTATTTCAAAACAATACAATTCACATATTAATCTAGGAAGTAATTGATACAACAACTCTCGGCATTTTTTTTAAATCAGTCACTCTATTTCGCTCAAAGAATTACTCTGGCTATACAGCGAGGAAACTCAACCAGAGTACTGAGTACTATGCATCAAAGAGGAGTCTTTATTCTGACATACATATTTCACTTGTAAAGATTTTCTTTACTTTACATTTAAATTATTTTCTTTAAAATCTTATCTTTTTGTGAAAATAATAATAAAAGCCTACTTAATGAAAATAATAATAAAACCTACTACCAAAAATGTATATGAAAGGTAATCGCGTATTTCTAAGATATTTTCACGCACGTTAACAAAATAAGCTGCGAAGGGCACATGTATAAAATCTGTTTATGGAAATAATTATTGGTTTGGAAATAAGGTTCACTTAACAAAATTGGATTTTTTATTTTAAATGATTACGTGCTCCCCTTGGCTTTAAAACTTTTGATCCACGAGGTCCGTGTGCAAAAAATTGACGTTGGATTGACGCTGCTGGTGTTAAGAGTCGGTTATTCGGCGCAAGAATGAAGCCAGCGTCCTGGGCACCATGCCGCATGGGCACAGACTCCCTATAGATTGTTTAGGTCAAGCTATTATTGGAATTAGTTTAGGCATACTATGTACCATCGGGTTACTTTAATGAATTGATTGGGAATATAAAATCATGTCGGCCAAAATAGTTTGGCAAATCTTTAGGTACCATCCATATCTACATAGGTAAATAAAATAAATAAATCTACTGAATAGATTTTCTGGGCACATTTTAAATATTTTTTTAGGTTTTTTAAAGATCGTTATTAAAAAAAACTGTATGTAATTTTATTTTACTATTATTAATTATTGTTATTATAATTTTAATTTATTTTCTATAATTGCTATGTTAACTATACTTGTTAGTGGAGCGATTAAATTATTCCTTTATTCTACGTTATTATTCAAGTCGTAAGAAACTACTATTTTTATAAGCCTTACGGCTTCAGCTATATGTGTTTTGAAGAGGATTAAATTATGGTGTTAATAAAATAAACGCAGAAGACACCTATAACCTAGTTGACATTATTTGAAAGACACGTTAATTCTGTGAGCTACGCTGAGCAAACATTAATGCTGCAGCCTATTTTATTAGAATTATTCATAAAGAATAATATGCTATACCTATATTATTTGTGTAATGCTGGACAAACCTATACATAAGTATACCTAATAAAGCCGTATTCGCTATCTGTACTTACATGGAAAATGTAGTTAAAAATGCATAATAGGCGTCTTTATATACGCAAGAGAAACCAAAAGAATGTTTTTTTCATTTTGTCTGTTTGTCTTTATGTGCACGCTAATCTCAGAAACGGCTTATCCGATTTGAATGCAGTTTTCAGGATTATATTGTGATGGGCTTCACGTAATATGTAGTGTTTTTTTTTTTCATTTAAATCAGTTAACAAATTAAGAAGTTATGTGAATTCATGTCAATCATCACCGGATGAATTCGCTGCTAATCTCTCAATATGCACAATTTTCAATACTTAATCTAACAGTGTCATCTCGATTTAAGTAAATTGTGTGTAAGAAATAGCTTGCGTGAACCTGGAATATTGTATTATTGTATCGGTTAATTTTTTAAACAGGTGCAATAGATCTGGAGATTACCCTCTGCACACAGTCCCAAAATTTGCACACGTTTATGATATTATCATTATTTTTTATCAATTTTTATCATTAGATAGCCTTGGCACATTAAAATAATGTATGTGAATATAAATATTATATCAGTTGCAGTGTCATGATAATTATTATGTTATAATTGTATTTTACTTAACACTTTCCCTGCGGCTATAACACTGCTGTGAAATTCTGGGCGCGACACGAATGCGGCTCATAAACACTTGTGTTTTACGGACAAATTTTGCATGGATTACGGATGAACAAAAGTGCTGTTTTTACGTCGGCGCTACAAGACTGAGGCGGACATTACGTCTGTGTATTTGTAGATGATACACAGATGCTAAAAATACAATACTTCAGTAACTTGTCGGCGTACCTTCAGTTTAATCAAATAAGCTCCAGTTTAGGGCCGCCTCCCACAATACTGACCCGATCATATATGTATATATATCTGCGCCGCAGTCAAATTGTGAACCTTTACCAATATTTAAATTGTTGTAATCAACTTAGACCAGCTTTTAAAAATTGGGAGCAAGTTTGTAGTGTAGCGTGTATATTTCTATAAGTATATTTAATATTCGCGTTTACTCGCGGATTTCCTACTAAAGGATCATCTTTATCTTAGATTTCATCTTTATATTTTATAATGCATATTATATCGAATTATTGAAGAATATTTTTTCAACTCCCGCCTGTTTTTCTTTTCTTTTTTATTCCTACTTTCTTTACGGTAATTGTCACAAATAATTATATCGTCATATCGAAATAATAATAAAGTATTTAAAATAAAGTTTATTAAGTTCAACATTTTAAATAATTAAATAAATATAATTATATCATTATGTTTATAATATTTGTCTCAAATTAATGTTGTCAAATCAAAATATAACATTTTAGCATGATATCGAGCAATACGAAAATATTAATATCAATATTATACCTTACTTTACATTATCGCACACAAACAGATAGCGAAAATCCAAATATATAAATTTTCTTATTAAAATATTATAACAGTATCAACCTCAGATGCGATATTAGGAATATATAATATTTAAAATATGTTACAAACATTAAAGAGATTAAATACATTAGGTTTATTAACCATTAACACAACTTTTTTATTGTTGTTGTACCATCAATTTTTTGCAAGTCTTTACTACAACGGTACCTACATTTGTTAAAATATCTATCTTCAGCAAACTTCTGAGTAATGTCATCTAGCGGAAAAGTACGAAATGAAATTGTTCGTACTTACCGAGAGGGGGCAACACTGCACATTAATGAATTTATTAAAGAATAAATACGTATACATAAATTTATTGCGTGAAAATATGACACGTTATTATTGGTTTGGTGGTTTCACTATTGATAAATCTTACGGGAAATGTGCATTAAACCATAAACTTAACATAGACACTATATTACTCTAGATAATTCTTTTAGCTCACTGTCCTCAGACTGTTTTAGCTTATCTGTATGCGTGTGCGGACTCTGTTACTTATTTTTATTTGTCACTTGTGTACTTCAGTTCAGTAGCGTAGTCGTGCCATTTTAGATTGGGTTGTCACGTTTCCATTATAAATAATTTGTCATTTAAAGACTGACACTTTTTATTTACAAGTTTACTTGAAATAAGACAAAATGAATCCTTACCAAGTAAGTAACCGTGTGTTTTTCGTGTACATAATTTATGTAGAGCATTACGTACTTACGTGTTTTGTTTATCACAAAAAGTGGACTTTCCGTACAATAAAGTAAGTGAAACATTTTTTATTTCAAGGGCCCACCGCAATATCTACATAATGTCGGCTTTTCCAACGCTGCTCCGCAGTCTTTTGCAAATCCAATGCCGATGCCTGGGTTTCCTACAGCGGGCTACCCGGCGCCCCAGCCTGGTTATCCAGGATATCCGCAGAGCCAAGGTTTCGCTCAGCCATCTCAGGGCTATCCACAAAGCTCAAGTTATCCTCAAAGTCAGGGGTACCCTCAACCAAGAACCGCTCAATACCCAACGCAAGCAGGGTATCCTTCCAGTCAACCAGGGTACCCATCTGCTCAACCAGGGTACCCATCTGCTCAACCAGGGTACCCATCTGCTCAGCCAGGGTACCCGTCTGCTCAACAAGGGTACCCATCCCCTCAAGCTGGGTACCCACAACCCAGTTATCCACAAGCAAATCAGGGCAACTCATCAAATCACCAACAGCAACAGCATGGCAATCAAGGCTATATTAGGCATCAAGATTCTTTCAGTATGCCGCAGGTTGGTATAGTCTCCTAATTTCAGTATTGTACATGCTAATGTTATAATTTTATTTGTGATAAGCAAAACACCTGAGCTTTTAGTTTGTGTGCATATACCTTAGCTTGCCTTTATAAACTATCAATATTACTCATGTGTGAGGTGATTACTATATACTTTTCCATTCAAAAAGATAGAATTTTTTTGAGGATTACAGTTCTGTCCATTTAGACTTGAAGAATATACCTAATAATGCTATAACGATCTAATATGTTACAAAGGTATAAAAACTATTGTCTTAGTATTATTTGCGACTAAAGTAAAAGAAATAGATATTAAACGTTGTGTAGAGGTTAAAAGTATAAATGTAGTTAAGGATAGACAAAGAATAACAAGTATATATTTTCCTCAAATGGCCTGGACAGAGATGTAACTCTAAAATTTCTGTTTTAACACATGATGCTAAACGTTGTTATGCTAATCAGCCATTCATACTAACCCAGTACTACAATATGTACTTGTACATTATATCTATATTTTTAGATATTATTTATTAATTATTGCTTTCTTCCATTACATAGTCCCCTTTAGAATTTCCCGTGTCATTCCAACAACTCAAAACTACACAAACACCCATATATAGAAAAAGAGCTTTTTTGATTATCATATATATATATGGCAATGTTAGTTGTTATGTAATAGTCGTATTGATACATGTGCTAGAATTGAAGTATACGAAATGTCATGAATATCTACTGTTGAAATTACGATATGTAATAGTCAAAAATATAATTAAGGGAATTAAATGATTTTTTGACTAGTTAAAAAGTTTAAATTTTTTTATAAATTCTGGAGATTTTAAAGGTTAATGCAGCCTTTGATCCCTATTGGCAAAAACAGAGTAACTGATTCTCACTATTTTATCTTGTGGTTTACACTATAAAACTCTCTAGCTATCTATTTGTGTTGCATGTATGGCTGGTAAAGGGTTGATGACTGAAAATAATATTTTATTCTATATAAGTATATATTCATACTTAATATTGATGCCTTCAAACTATAGAGGCTTAATAAAAATATGTTATTTGACTGTTATTAGAGTCTACTATCAGCTATACAGTGTCTAATCCTTGTATAGTTATCAGTATTAGTGGACAAATTTTAAGAAAATATGAGAAGTAGGATAAATGCAAACAAACTTATTTCTTGTCAACTGGAAAATTAGGGTTTTGCATCATTGTTATATGGTTGTTATCATGTCTAAATTCAGACAAATGTAACATCCTGTCGGATGCCATGGGTAGATGTGTTGCTACTCCTGAGGACTGAGATGCTCGCTTAAGTATAGCCGGCAACTCTTCAACAGCACATTTTCATGTGCCATTGAAGAGTTGCCGGCTATAAAAAGTTGAAAAACTGAAACACAAAATGTTTTATGGCGGATTATGAAGGCTTCAGTGGTACCTCCCTGTTTGAACGTATGTTTTACTACATTGTAAAATGCTCCGTTAATTTAAATTCTGCAATATTTATGTATAAATAGCTACTGGTATTACACACATCCTGTGTTTTGTACTATACAATCAGTACTGTTTGACCAGTGATTATTCATCAGATGACTCACATATAAGCACATTACCATGTAATTACAGCTCCCATACCCCTGCTTTGTTTATTTTTCAAATTATCTCCGACATTTATCAGCTTTCTAAACAATAGATATTTTAATGCATATGGAAATTAGTTTGTAACATTACTTCTTGATAATGTTTTAATACATACCTGAAGGGCCTGTAAAATAGTTTTGTATGTAGTGATGAGTAAATTTAATGAATATGATGCATATCATCTGTACAAATAATAATATAATTATAATAGCAACTCGGTCTGTACATGGAAGATATATGAGAAAAACTATTATTGGGGGCTGTTATTAACGCAATAGAACCTAAAACAATAGCTAGATTTTTTGTCTGTTTGTCTGTGCCTTTTTACGCACTAATATCAAATAACCGTCAACTGATCTCAGTGCTCTGAGATCTCTCTATTCCAGTAAAATTTTGTGTTCGTTTCTTTTCTATTGGTCTATAAATAAAAATGTTTTAACAATTTAATTGAATACATTGGAACTTTTTGCTGTTTGAAAATCTGCTTCAAGTCACGATTCCTATTTGATATTCTGTGAAGTAGTGATTAGTACGGAACACAAAGTTCGATAACATAAAATTTTCATGTCTTATCGAAATATGCGTATATCTATCTTCCTTCAGTCTGGATTTCCCCGGACCAAGTTCTGATAAAAAGGCGTATGGAGAAAATAGTGAATGGGATTTTAAGTCTACGATAAATGTAGATTTTTCGAAGTTTTTTCCTGTGTCGCAAATTTAGATTTATTAGATTAGACTGCTAGTTTCGCTAGCCCGATATCTAGGAAAACCTGTAGAATTTAATTGAATATTTTATTGTTGATATTTTATCACTTATTCATTAAAAAATGAATAATTAAAAAATTCTTGCGATATCTACTGTTCGCGGAAAAGCGTGTGAAGACAAGTGGTTGAAGTTTTATTTCGCCAAGAGATGGACATCATAATGTTATGCTGTTTTCGATACGTCCCTTTAATTTAAAAAGAAATTAAATATTCGCATGATTGTACTGTTACTTAATATGTATAGGTAAATGATCTGATTTTCGCATTTATTATATATGCCACAAAGGTGTATCGTACGAGTTTGAGGCTGGTCCATACATAAACTCAGCGGCTCTATTCAAGGAACAGTTTACTGCAATTACATTGTTATGCTCACTTCGCCTCGTCGAGTACATTTATCACAATAACCAACGACTCAGTCTTGACTTCGGTCCCCACAATGGATGTAGTCCATCAAATCAGTATTGTTTTTTTATGTTTTAAAACACCTGTGTTAGAGTTTTAATTTGTCTGTTAGAATCTGTGATGTGACTTTATCACATGTACGTTTTCGCGCATAGATTAGTGAAAGTTTCGTATCGGAAATCAAAATGTCCTCCGTAACTTCTAATTCAAGTATGCGCAACGTCTATAGAGCGTCAATTGGCGTACGCCGTGGTTTCAAGTCGTTTCGTTACACGGTATTTATATGTATCACTTTGATTCCTGCCTTTTTTATGTGAGAAGTGTAGCAAACGAGCGCACAGGACACCAGTTAAGTGGTCATTGATGCCAATGGTCATACATATTCAATATTATCAGGACTGAAGTTCTGTCTTTGGTAGTCGCTGTCGTTTATGCATTGCTACTCATGAGGAATATGGTGGTCGTCTCCTTTGCAAGTGTAGCTGGCAACTATTCCTCTCCCAACTAAATCACAACTACGAAAGAAACCGTTGGTATCTCACGTAATCAGTGAAGGTCTGACATACCCCTTCGTCTCGGCTCTGGGCGAAGGGGATTACTTGATGATTTCCGCATTCATAACAAAAAAGAGGTATCTCACCGTTGAAACTATACTTCTTTCTCCAGACAAAAATATCAGATTTCATTCACACTCTTCATACTTTAAGGTAATGAAACAATACGCTCCTTACCCGAACACTCGTTACATCTCCATAAGCACATTTTTATGTAATTCATCAAATACTATTCTGTCTCCTTTAGAATGGAGATTCCTTATCTTAAGTTTTAAAGTATTAAACAGTCTATCCTTCAACATAATTTTCTGTGACCATTTTACGTACACCCATAATCAATTCCTAATCTCATTGTTTAAACCTCTACGGTTATGCTTGAAGAAACTACATGCGAATTTTGTCTGGCTTGCAGCCAACAATGTTTTTATAGATCGATGTTTTGCAAAACTACGAAGTCATAGGAATGAATCAATCATATTATAAATTAAGCATTTGATCATGGGCTTGGCTCTCCTGGCACTCGATTCTTTAAAGAATGAATATTTTCGTTGTGGAACCACCAAACTGGTTTATATTATTACTATTAAACAAATTGTTCTATTTTATTCAAGCAGGTATCTTAAATTTTCGTTTTGCTTAAGTGTTACAAAGTAAGAAACAAACAAACAAACAAACAAACAATTTATTTGCCTATGTACACTGTTCAGCAGCACATATGATGTCAAATAAATAACAAAGAATGAAAAATAAAATGCAATACTTAGAAGTACAATGCATAAATAAACGATAATAATAAATATTAAATAAAGGAAAATGGAATAAAAGCAATATATAATTAATAAATAATGCGATAATTAGTTTCTAATTTACTGCAGTTATACACATGAATGCTTAAACTGTATTCACGTTCTCTATAATAAAATTGAAAAGGATTAATAATAGTAAGTATATTGAGATTACTTTTTTTGGATGTGGAAATCATCAAATGGTCTCCTTCAGCCAGGGCCAAGACGAAGGGATACCTCAGACTTTTACTTACTCAAAACACACCCTTTTTCTGCTGGGCTCTTAAATTCCGTGGGCTGTGGGATCCCTATTGGACACCTACTGTGACCCCGGGACCAAAGGCTTACTTGTAGCGTGGAAGTTTAGCCTTAGCTTTAGTATCTGTTTAGTATGAGACTTTAGAATGAGTCTTAGATTATTGTTTCCAAGTCCTACAAAGGAGTACCATAAAAGTATATCATATGCACGATTTATCTACTTATAAAAGTCTTATCATGTGGATACGCAGAATAATTAATTAACATACTGAAAGAGTATTTCATGCTGTAAGAATTTATATGTGTTCTTGTCTTCATTAAATTGTTTTCAGTCGTCTTGTGGTGGATCGCCAATTTGTTAAATATGAAACCATATATCAAAACAAGTAATAACGATGTTCCGCTGTTTGATTAATTGGTCATCACTTTTAATGGAAATAAAACTGAATAACAATATCAGTTATTATTCTTTAATTTATTTTTCAACAAAACATGTTTTATAATCTTTCATGACAATGTCAGGAAGTTCGCTGATTAACCACAAATTTAAAGATTTAAAGATTAATAAAATCAACAACAAATTAAATTCAAAAGTTTATATTTAAAATGGCTACCAATACTGGATCGAAGTTACAAAACCAGGTTTTAATTCGGAATCGAAGCCTGGTTACAATATTTGGCAGCTTGACATTTAACACTTCGACTGCGACGCTCATATATTAGATCGGGTCAGCGTTGCGGGAGGCGGCACTAATCTGGATATTATTTCTCTAGACTGAAGATGCACCGACAATTCATTGAAATATTGTATTTTTTTCTTCTTTGGTCGCCCGTAACCGCCGCGACACGTTACACCGCGAATTACAAAGCAGTGTTGTAAGCTGCAGGGAAAGTGTTAAAATGGCTGCTAATACTGGATTGAAGTATCAAAACAAGGTTTAAATTCGGAATCGAAGCCTAGTTATAATACTTAACACCTACTACAGTTTGCCATATAACAATGTAATAATTTTAAAATCAGATCAATTTTTAATCCCTCACCATTTTTCCAGTCAAAACCCACGGTGGTCCCTGTGAACCCCTTTGATCCTCGCGCGGACGCGGCTGTCCTGCGCAAGGCAATGAAGGGCTTTGGAACCGACGAGAAGGCGATCATCCACGTCCTGACACGACGCAGCAATGAGCAGAGACTCCGCATCGCTTTCGAGTTCAAGACACTCTATGGAAAGGTATTTGTTTATACATAAAACATTTGCATATTCTTCACAAGACAAGTCATACGTTTATCGGCATGTCTGTGAAATTTATATAAGAAAATTCCAGGCTATGTGCAATCTTTGCCATTATATAAATATAAAAAAAACTGTGAATCAGGCCATTGCATCAGTACATTAAGGAACATGTAAATGACAAGGAAATCTAGAAACGAGCCTACTTCACTGGGCTATTTCTAGTTCACGTGCAATAATTTTGTTGACTCAAAATTATGTGCAGATGACAGTGGAGAGGTTCTAACACAGACGATAAGCTGTCTTATGTGCTCATCATCTTTATAAATCTATACTGTATAATGTTTATTTATCAATGACTGATTCAAAAAGAGTGACGAGTTTCTCTGCCAGCCTTTTTCTCCCGGTCAGCCCTAGCCAACAGGGCGCTCAAAGCTGATTTTACATGGTTTCTTTGACATTAATTAAGTGTACGTGATTACCTTATAATGAAATAACAAACATGAATTTTAATACTTTTCTGAGAAAAATGTAGCGAGTACATATCTCCTGATGTTAAGCGATCGCTGCTACCCACGGATATCCGTTCAACATCAGATAAGACTTCAATCCTGCCTTTGGGTATATTTATTGTGTAAATACTTCAGAAGTCCGCGTTGATTTACTGGATTATAAGTTAAGTTTAAAAGCGAGAGAACTATAGTTCGACCGGGGAGGTACCACCGCCGCCCTCATAATCCGCCATAAAGCATTACTTGTGTTTCGGTTGGAGAGTGCGGTTACCGGCTACACTTTGAAGCGACGCGACCATCTTAGCCCTCAGGAGTAGCAACGCATCTATGTTCAAGCTCGGATAGGATTTTAGTTGTGTATGTGGTTGTACATGTCTATGGACTGCGACTACTTAACATTAGGTGGTTTGCATGCTCGTTTGTTGCTCTTCTCACATAAAAAAGAATTTACAAGTTTTTAAATATAAATTTTAAGTAAGAGTACTTTATAAAACTGGGTTGTCACGCTATTCAATACTTTCATCCAAATTGTTGATTATAATCCCACCACACGCAACACCACCACACAATTAATGAAAGCGGTATGTTTTCTTATTGTTTAGTAAATTAGTTTTTACACAATGCCCATAAACCCTAATAAGGTCATTCTCCGATAGTAAACAGTGACAGGTACATAAATACTTAGGTTTTTATCTGTAGTATCTATTCAAGTTTAACTGGGTCAGATAGATTTAGACTTCAGTGTTTGAGATCAAGATCGCTGTGTCACAGAGGTCAAAATACAATGCAAATATTCGCAAAACAAATGAACACATACATATATCACATAACATTTTTTTGCAATGATTTTATGCTACATATTTGCTATGTTGGAAAGTAACAAAGAAGAGTGCAGGCCATCTAAAATTATATTCATACTGAAATATCTGAAATTAAATTAATTTATATTCGATGAATACATACCTACACTTAATGAATTTCAAAGGTACAATGTAAAATCAGTACGTCGGCTTTGAGCGCTCTAATAGCTAAGGTTGAACGGGAGAAAAATGCTGGTGGAAAAGAACTCGGTACTCTTTTTGGTCTCTGCAGCTTATGGACATCTACGTCCAATCTCGAACAAGACTAAAATCCCGTCTGTCGTTTTGCATAGATGCGTTGCTATTCCGTAAAACAGAGACGGTCGCCTCGTTTGTCCGGCAACCGCTCTTCTACAACCAAAACAACAACTGCTTTGAGGAGGTTTATGAGGGCGACGGTTACCCAAATCTAAACAATTTAAATGGAGTCCATACGCAAGCGGCATTGTGTCAACAACGCTAGTCACATTCGAGATATCGCAATTCACGTGATATAAACCAGTCCTCTTATCACCAGCCGCGTCGATAAATGTGTGACTATGTTTTTGAGATTTTTCTTAGCACTCGTACCTTAATTTGAGGGAGACTCTTAATTTGATTAATTTGATGAAAAAATACCTAAGGGTAAAAACTACAAAAAATTTGGTATAGACTAAACTTTATCCCCTATGAGTTGAGTTTTAATTATAATCGAGTTTATGCAATACGTACATATAAATAAAAATGCATGTAAAGAAGATGTTTTTAACATTTTTATGTGCAGAACAAATACTCGTATTTATTACACAAATATCTATCATGGTTAGGAATCGAACCCAGGACCTCCAGTTTAGAATTCAGGTATACCAACCCCTAAACTAGGAGGCAGTTAACTGCTATTTTAAGTATGCATTCCACTTTCATTGCCCAAATGTAAAACCAAGAAATGTATGGATAATATGGAGGTATTTAAAATACACTTAAATAAAGTTTACAATAATTAAGTAACTAATTAATTTATCATGGGAATTCCGAATAAATTGGTATTCGTAAAACTTGGGTGTGACGACATGACATCTATAAGCGTGTTAATTAATTAAACAATGCCTTTGTCCTATTTTTATGAAATTTTTGTAGCAACCGAGCATGCAATTTACCTTACAGTAGTACAGTAAGTAGTCATTGTCATCCTTGGATTTATTTTACCAATTTGATATAAAACTTACGTCTTTATGAACTAGATTATGAATGAGTAGCTACGACAGGAAACTTGACTTACCACACCTTTCAAACCTGCATTATACTTGTAAGCGAGCATGCAAGCCACCTCATGTTAAGTAGTTTCTGCAGCCCGTAGATATCCATATACAATTTCTAAGACTGTGAAGTGTTATTTGAAATTATACCTCGATACGTTGCTATTCCCGAAGCTTGAGACGCACCCCTCGTTTTTAAGACGGACTGCGGTGCTTATATGTACATATATTAGATCGGGTCAGCGTTGCGGGAGGCGACTGAGGCGGCCTAAACTGGAGTTTATTTCTCTAGACTGTAGACGCACCGACAATTTACAAATATGTTGTATTGTATAGCATCTTTATATTATCTACGAATACACAGATGTGATGTCCGCCCCCAGTCTTGTAGCGCCGACGTAAAGTCAGCAACTTTTTTCGTCTATAATCCATTCAGATTCGTACGTACAACACAAGTGTGTACAAGCCGCAAGCGCGTTGCGCCGCTTTATACACACCAGTGTTGTACGCTGCAGGGAAAGTGTTAATACATTTTTGGTTAGAGGGTTAACAGAGTTACTCTTATCTTTTAAGAGACCAGGGCCCTACAGTGAAAGAGTAATGGATTGTTGATGAACTGAGATGATGAACTGAGCTAAACGTCCACTTCCCAACAGGATCTCGTCTCGGACCTGAAGAGTGAAACCAGTGGGAAGTTCGAGGATCTCCTGGTGGCGCTCATGATGCCGCTGCCGCAGTTCTACGCGAAGGAGCTCCACGACGCGACCGCGGGCATCGGCACTGATGAGGATGTGCTCATCGAAGTGATGTGTACCATGTCCAACCATGAGATCAACGTCATCAAGCAAGCGTATACTGCCAGTAAGTGATGTTTTTTTTTTACTTAAGGAACCCACATTATGTGACCCGTTATGTAAGGCAAGGGAGGTTCTCAATATAACGGCTCACAGCGTAGGGCAGACTGAGGGGGCTCTCAGGTCTACGTTACGTATTCAATATCCTTTGAGGCAATCTCGCGCTTTTTTTCTAACTGCATCCAAATTATGGCGCGCAGTATTCAACGCTTTTCACTCAAGTGGAAGCACTTAAAAAAATCAATTAAACCACATGTACGAAATACTACGTGAGAATAGGTGTAGAGGGCAAAAGGAGGTGGGGCGTCTTGGTGCATACTATGAGACTCAGAGACTCAGAGAGGCAGGACTGTAAAAATGAGTCACGTCATATAGCTACGTGCCTTCAACATATACGCCTTTTAGCACCTTTTCACATACGCAGTATAAGGTTGTAAAAATCTAACGTTTGGTACACATCGACTTCATGAAGACAAGATAACCATAAATTCAAACACTAGATTATGGCTGCCGTAATCTGTCATTACCTTATTACATTGACCTTATCTAGCAGCATTCGTGATACTAAAACGAAAACAACTATTTATCAATATTAAAATCAGTTCATCCGTTTAGACGTTATGAAGGGCAATAAATATAAAAAGGAAAAACTAACGAAAACATAGATGAAACACATACGTTCATTTAGATTTTAACCCAGTCGATAAAGATACATTTAACTATGTGTCGATTACTTAGGGTTAATTATTTTCAAATTGCCGACGTTTTCCGTTATTACTCATGAATTTATTTCGAATTTGTGCAATAAAATGTATATAATGAAATCCACGATAATATCAGTTTAAGTATATCTTCAATAATTTGATATACATAGTCTAAATTTATATTCGGTAGTAAAAAATAGTTAATTTAATATCATTAACGTTTTCTTTATAGCATTACTGCTGTTATAACTTCCCGAATATTATCAGTTACATACACTGACTAAACTATCTAAATATATTTATATATCCATTTATATTATTTAAAACTATTGGTTACCCGTGAGAATGACCTTGCAACAATCTCTGACGATAGACGATTACCAAATGATTCATCTTATGTATTGGTTCCTTTAAGGGACGTCACGCGATTAGCTATTAAAACTTTAGCATTGATATTTTTGTAAGATAAAGAGTTAAGGACAATACAACAGTACCACACCTATCAAGCCAGAAACCAGCACTCCACTACTATTCTTACAAGCTAGGCGACAATCTTTGTCCTAAGGAGTAGCAACTGAGCTACTTAATTATCATTCTGAATTTAGTTTTCACAAATAAACTACATCAGCGCTATATGATAGGGATGTGTGTGGCTATTTTACCTCTCTCCCTCATAATCCGCCGTAAAGAATTTCTTGTGTTTCGGTTGGAGAGGTGCGATTGCTGGCTCTACTTCAAAGCGAGGCGTCCATCTTAGTCCTCAGGAGTAGAAACATCTACGTTCGAGCTCAGATAGGATTTTGGTCGTATTTGTGGGTGTACATGGATGTCTATGGGCTGCGACTACTTCACATCAGGTGGTTTGCATTCTCGTTTGCTACTCTTCAGACATAAAAAACAAAGCATATGTTTTGTGAAATTGTAGTATTAAACATGTATGCAGTTCACCTCGTGACTGTAACTAATCAATGCATATTTATAAATAACTCAATTTCATAGACGATTTTTTTTTTAAATTGATTCTCACTTTGTAAATATGACACGAAATACTGTTAGAGCGTGTTATTTGTCAACTAATATTGCAATAATTCTTATAATGGTATTTTCAAGTTTGTAAGTTTTCAAACAAACTACTTGGAATAATCATGTTTAAAAAATGGAAAACTGTCGCACTATCGCCGTATATAGCGAGATGCAAACTATAAGATTTATTGGCATGTATTATAATATTGTTTTTCGCACTAGAAACGCCGGGTCAAAAATGCTTATTAATAAAAACTAGTCAAAGTCTTAAAAGAAACGTCGTGACGTAATTGCATGGCTGTGAGACATCTCTTCGACAGTCATAGTCATTCGATCGTGAGTAAACTCGTGACGTAGTCGTGTTACGCCACAACACGAAATCAATACGTCAGATGAATCAGTGGGAACACAATGGATCTCCTATATACATTTGCGTAAATCTTGGCGATTTTCCTGAGGTCGCGCTCACTGTGAGTCTGTAAAAAAATAGTGTAGGACTAGCTGTGCTAGTTGGTAATTTATTGACGTTCAAAAAGAGTTCTGTAAAGAATCTACTTTGAATAAAAATATTTTGATTTTGATTTTCACACAAGTATGTATGTAAAAGAAATAACATGAATATACAGTTTTTCATCTTTTATTTTACTTTCTTAGCTGTGGAATTGAAATTAAAATCTAAACCGAAATCAAATCATCAATGTAGATCATTTTACATAACCCCTTTGAAAATTCAATAATCTACCACCGACACGTAAAGCGTTTGAGGAAGAGGTGGCAAGAGAATCTACAATACGGATATTGCCCCGAGTTTTTATGATATGATTCGTCATCAAGACGCCATGTTTGTTTACTATCTAAGACAAGGATAACCCACTGTACCACATTTTGAAGTATCTTCGTCACATTGCGTCACGCGGACGACGCGAATTGAGTTGAGTCACGTTATAACGACAGATAATAACGAAGTTAGCCTTAATTGTAACGCCTACAATACATTTCCGTGAACATTTTTCTTAATTGTTCTGAGCTACATGTTTAATTGATCATATCCTATTAGATGTCTCGTAAATAGAAAATAAGTGTTTCTAGAATGTGGTACATTCTAAAGTGCGAACCCTTTATTTTATGAAATAAGTAATTTAGGAACAAAATCATAAGTATATCTTCCATTTTTTATTGACATATTTGATAAACAAAAATTACGCCTTATGTCAAAGATAATTGTCAAATGAATTTCAATTTTTTTATCGATATATCTAGTAAACAAAAATTACGTCTCAAGTGTCAAAATAATGTCAAATTTCAACTGTTTTTTTATAGGAATAGACAAAGTATTCAAATTTATATTCTGTGTTTTTGAAGCCGTGCGATTAGTTCGAAATATCGGCAATTCAAAATCGATTATCGTACATACCCACTACATATTTAAAAAAATCTGGTATAGAGGAAATATTCTCGCTAAGTGTTTTAACTAGTCGGTTTTTATTATAATGAATCATTACCAATGATGTAATTCTGTTCTGTATTTTAAAAAATAATCAGAAAGACTTATTTGTAAAATATGATTCATGATATCAGTAAAATTTAAATCGCATATACGAATATATTTACTTATATTATAATTTATAGTCTACGCTATAAAATCAGCGCTAAAGGAAGAAAAGGACAACAATACCGCATCGTTTAAAAACCGTCTTTTACTAGTCAAATTCAAATTTTCTTTTCAAAATTTACAAGCAAAAAGTACCGCCACTCAATGTTGCCAACACTATTAGAGTAATTTAGAAAAAACGGCACCTAAAAAAAAGAACAATACGACAATTAAAAAATAATTTGGTATATTTGTATGGAGGTATGCTTCATTCGTTTATACTTTTATTGTAAAAATCTGTTTGTTCCTACTTAAAGTTAACGTTTTGTGTAAGAGATAAAATAGGTACCCAACCATTAGAGGCAGCTCATTCTAATAATACCCACTTACATAAGTATGCAAGTAATCATCTTCGATGCAACTAAATAATTGGAGGATACGAACAATTCCAGGGCAATGATATGCAGCGTTACAGGAATTGCCGCAAAACCTTATTCCCGGATTGTGTGTGTGTCGGCCTTGAGTCGTGTAAATGATTTGTTTCCGTGCCCAGTCTTCCTAAAATGAGACACTTTGAATGTAGTGTTTTTCTAGTTAATTTATGTAACAAAGGCGTTGTGTCCAAGTCTATACTCACTATTATATACAAGTGAAATATTGTCCCATAATTTATTTGTTTGTGTTGTTTTAACTCGATAAATACTAACTTATTGTACCTAATTTTTTACTAATGGGGCTATGCTATATATAATTGCGTAATATATTAAAATAATTCATTTTTACTAATTTTTTTATTCATTATGCGGCACTGGTTAAGGAACGTCTATACATATGGTTATTAGATAAGTGTACATACACACATAATTTTAAAGAAAAAATATAAACTTGCTCTTAAGAAGCTGGTTATAGTTAATCATGGGCGGCAGCTACCACATACCACCAGGTGGACTAAATGTTCGTTTACTACTTCCATTTTATAAAAAGCGAAAGAATATTGTACCAAAAAATGTTGAAACTAAACTAAAATAATATTTTTATGCAATGTGTATTAAGAAAGATTTATTTTCAATTATGTTTGCGTATGTAGACATTACACTGCAATTAAAAACTCAGCGTTTTTTTATATTATATATACATATAACTGAGTCTTGAAAATAATAATTAAATAACAAAATAAAACTATTTGACTCGAATTGGAAAAGTACATAGTACTTGAGTAAAATGGCTGGCATACGGAGAGACATGATGTTATTATAAAGTCTTTTTAGCCATTCACTACGCAATCCTTAACTCAAAACTGTAAATTCAATTTCAAATATTTTATTTCATTGTACGGTAGTTACATACACTTAATGAACGTCAAGGGTACAGTGTAAAATCAATTCATCGGGTTTGATTTCCCTGTTAACTAAGGTTGACCGAGAAAACTCCTAAATAAATAATACGACTACTAAAGACAAACTTAAAGGTTAAAGGTGGGAGAACTATAGTTTGACCGGGGATGTACCAACCCCGACCTAATAATACACTGTAAAGCATTACTTGTGTTTCGGTTAGACAACTGCGGTTGCCGGCTACACTGAAGCGAGGCGAACACCTTAGTCCTCGGGAGGAGCAACGCAACTACGTACGAGCTCAGATAAGACTTCGGTCATGTTTGTATATGTATATATGTGGATGTCTATGGGCTGCGACTACTTACTATCAGGTAGTTTGCATGCTCGTTTGCTACTCTTCTCATAATAAAAGAAAATCTACAGAAGTATCTTAATATACAGAAGTCATTAGTCATGCATTATCTAATATTACTTATATCAATAAGAATATACGCTTTATTTATCATACATTAATGTTACGTACCATAAATAAAGTTAAAAAGATAAAGTTAAAAAAAAAGTTTATGCTAAGAAACAATTACATAAATATGAAAGAAACAGAAAGAAGATATATAATTAGTGCTTTACAAACGTATTTGTACCACCACCTTTTAAAAACTTTTTGAAAAACACAGATTTACAAAACATGTTTTTTTAATCATATCAGAAATTTTAGAATCATAGATATTTTTTCATGAAGCTATTATTTTTACAAAATGCTCTTGCATATTTCTTGCTTTAATATATTGTATTCTGAATATCTATTTTCATAGTTACCTGAGGTGTGAATGCAAATATGCGGTCATTCAATGAGTACAATTTACTGGTACTAAGAATTCCAACATCACGAGACTTTCTTCCAGATAAGCCTAATTTTTTGTTTCTACCTGCAAAAACATATTATATGCTTAATTATTAGGTTTTGAGAGTAGCATTAGTAGTTTTGAGTTTTGAAGGTGGTAGAGCCGTTAGAGCTCATAACTCGCCGTAAAGCAACATATTCTTCAAGTATTGTGTTTCGTTTGGGGAGGTGTGGTTGCCGGATACAAATTATTGGAGGCGACCATCTTAGTTCTTAAGAGTAGGAACGCATCTACGTCCATCCTTAAATAGAATTTCTGTTCTATTTGAGATTGGGCGTGGTTGTCCATGGGCTGCAGTGTCCACTTAACACCAGGTGGCCTGCATGCCTGTTTCTTACTCTTTCGCTATAAAAAAAAAAAGCCTTGAATAAAATACATAATTTGGTGTACCTTAAATAGTGCAGTACACTATTAATAATACTCTCATGCAATAACTCTAAGGCTTGTTTCAATTTGATCATAACAAGAGAAAAATATACAACTGAAACTCGTCCTATACATAGTGAATGTTTCCCATAGTCCACAAAGTGTATACCCATAATGCAATATCTCAAACATACAACATATATTATTCAAACAAATTTGTCCGTTAATCTAATTGTACTACTGTAAACAATTCAAAATTTTCCACACCTTACCTCAATAGTTAAATTAGACACATTCTTTAATTTTGAAGCAAATGGATTACAAACGATAGTTAGAAAAAGGAAATAATCAAGAAACCTCAGAACCATTTCTGAAGACCCAAGACCACTGTCTTCATAAATGGCCAATAGCCCAGTTACATATGTGGAATCTCATTTTTAAATTAATATTTTTTTGTAATTTCGTAAATCTTAATTTCATAAATGTAGTTAACTCTCTGGGTAAAAAGGCTGTGGCATATGAAAGGGAGACACCATAAAATTAGAAGGTTAGTTTTTTTACTTTTTGACTATAGATTCCCGAAAAGTGTGTTTTTTATACTATCATACAAGGTAATATAATAAGCTTACATCAAGCAATTGATTTCTAATACGGCTATGAATGTCTCTAACCTAAATATGTGTATAGATGGCTCAGGACTCTTGCTGGCTGCACCTCAATGGGAGCCACTTCGCTGATAGTCTGCACATGAAGATCATACTCCAGCAGCTTGTCTCTTATTTCGTTGTCTTCGGCCAATATTACTATTTGTACTACCACATCTGGTTTTTTCTCAGAACACAGCCTGCGGTTGAGCGGGTCTAGTTCGCCTACAGCCAAAAAACCCTGAAAACACATTACTGTTTTATTATTATACTAAAGTTAGGAGAACTATTGTTCGACCGGGGAGGTACCCCCGCCACTCTCATAATCCACCGTAGAGCATTTTGTGTGTTTCGGTTGGAGAGGTGCGGTTTCTGGCTACAAATTGAAGCAAGGCGATCATCTTAGTCCTCAGGAGTAGCAACATATCTACGTTCAAGCTCAGATAGGATTTCGGTCCTAGTTATGGTTGTACGTGGGTGTCTATGGGTTGCTACCACTTAACTTCAGGTGTTTGCATGCTCGTTGGCTTCTCTTCTCATATAAAAAAAGTAACTTTTGTCTAACTTGTCACTATTACTATTTAACACTTTCCTTGTGGGATGCAAAACTGCTATGTATGCTATGTACTTGGTGTAA
>DWON01001467.1:0-24312 GCA_018251015.1 Phocides pigmalion okeechobee
GGAAAGCTGCCGAATCTTCCATTTGAACTCGATTACAGATGTCTCGCTACTCCTATGGACTAAGATTTATAAATGAGCCCGAAATTTCATATTTCTAATGAAACCCAAGATTTGCATCAACGTAAACATAGGTTGTACCACAGCTCGTGTATCTACATACGAGCTCAAATAGAACTTCAATACTATTTGAGGTTGGATTTTCATGGGTTGTAGCATCCACTTGAGAGAAGTCTCAAGTAGACGCTACAACCGACTGCGGCACTGATATATAAAATCGAGTCAGGATTGCGGGAGACGGCTCTAAACTGGAGCTCTTTTCTCTAGACTGTGTGCTCACTATGTGTAGGTATGTATAGATGGGGCGTCGTGATGAAAACAGCCAATAGTGCGGACTAATTTATTCCGTGTACATTGCTTGCGAGGAACTAACCAACTAACTTATGCGCGACAATACATATATTCGGCACATCTGAATATCCGCCGATTATTCACACAAATATTGTATTATTTAGCATCAGTGTAGTATCCACGAGTACACAAACGTAACGTCCGCCCACAATTTTGTAGCGCCGACATAAACAAGGCACTTACGTGCGCCCGTAATCCATACAGATTTGTACGTACAACACAGTTGTGTACAAGCCGCAAGTGCGTTGCGCCGTGCAATACACAGCAATGTTGTACTTCGCAGGGAAAGTGTTAATATAATTTGTCATGTATGCGATTAAGCTCCGTAATTCTATAAAAAATCTATGATAGGTCTTAAAATGAATGTGAAAGTAACCGTTGGAGACGAACGCAAGCGCTGCGTGCTGCTTGCGGCCGAAGCCGCGCGCGATCGCGGCGCGCAGCAGCGGCCGCGACTGGCCCTCCGCGCCCTCCGTGCCGAACGGCAGCCCGCCAGTCACCATGCCGTACACTATCACACCACTGGAAAAATATACTATTTAGTAATTGTAGTATTTAGTATAGATTTTTTTGTGAGAAGACTAGCAAACGAGCATGCAAACCACCTGATACTAAGTAGTCGAAGCCAATAGATATACACGTATAACCAAAAATAAAACTAAAATCCTATCTGAGCTCGAATGTACGTTGCTACTCCGGAGGACTAAGATGGTCGCCTCGCTTCAATATGTAGCCAGTGTAGGTGTGTAGTTAATATTTGAATAGAAATTTAATTGGAGTGCTGAATTTTTCCCATCAGCCCTATTACCCCGTTCCACCATAGACAACAGGGCGCAAAATAGAAAAAAGGACGGTGAAACCAATGTACTCATCGACTTAATACTTACAATTTTATAAGTATTCCTATATATTTAACAAACATTAAGTTAATTTTTAGTTGTGAAAGTGATTACTTGTCTATGGATTTACTACTTCAGTTTTATAAAAAAAAAACATATTTATGGTAGGGTATACCGGTAGGTATATAAAAAAAACATGCCTACTTAATAAAAAGTTACTACATGAAGCCTACATTCATTTACATATTTAAAAAGATGATTAATGTTATACAAATGAATATAGAACGTGAATAGCAAGTATTACTATCGTTAATCTAGTATAGATAAAACTTAATCTAGTATAGATTGATAACGAAACCACTCAAATCGAATTAGGGAAATACAAGTCAGTAGATATGTGTACGAACATGCTCCACAAGTCGACCTCGGGCCCGTAGCGACGGCCGTCCACAAACAACTCGGGCGCCGCGTACTCCAGCGAGCCGCACTGAGTGCGTAGCGCGCCGCCCGCACTCCACACGTTTGAAAGACCGAAATCTGAAACAACACCAACATCAGCCTCAACTGTACCTTATTTCCTTTAAGGAGTGATTTAAAAAGATTGCAGAGATTTTTTTCCGCCGGCTTTTTTCTTCCGGTCAACGTTAGCCCACATACATATTCATTGTCATCGTCATTGTCATCGCTCAAAGCCGATATACATTGTACCCTTGACATTCATTAAGTGTTATCTAAATACCCTAACTTAACATATTGGAATATGCATTTGAATTTGATCCGAGTGAATCCTACCCAGAATGGGTTGACATATGAACTGATACTTGGGCTTGGTCGTAGGTAATTTGTATCTGTCACCTATATTCTTACGTATCTATTTATATAATTTCTAATTGATAGATTAGGTTTGGAATTTTCCCTTTTTCTACATCAAATTCGGAGAAAAGTAGTTCGGGAAATCTTTTTAAATTTTTGTATATTTGATCTCCCTCCACCACGACCAACTTATAGCTACTCACATAAGCGTAACATATGAGAAGTAAGTATGAAGGAAATCCCTTTACCTTTTTATGTAAGAAAAGTAACAAACAAATATCCATGACAAATTATGTTAAACGTTTTGTTTAATGTAAATAGATTACAGAATACACCAGTCATTGTTGCGTTTATCAGCATAATTAAAATGGACGCTATTTAAACGTGCATGCCTATAACAAATACAATCCATTTTCGTTAAAGAAAATAACTCGTGCCAGGTGTTTTGTGACAGCAGTTATAAGGAGAGAATTATGAAGTAATAATTATTTAATTAAGTTATTTCAAATTATGACCACGTTGGTAGAAAAGTTATGATTTTTTTATTGTGAAAGAGTAAGAAACAGGCATGCAGGCCATCTGCTGTTAAGTGGTCACGGCAGACCATGGACAACCACGTCCAATCTCAAATAGACCAGAAGTTCTATTTAAGGATGGACGTGGATGCGTTCCTACTCTTGAGGACTAAGATAGTCGCCTCCAATAATGTATATCCGGCAACCACACCTCCCCAACCGAAACACAATACATGAAGAACATGTGGCTTTACGGCGGATTATGAAGGTGGCGGTGGTGCCGCCCCTGCGAGCTCTGACGGTTCTACCACCTTATTCTTAGACACCATTTTGACCGTCAGGCTATATTAATTCAGCGTGTAGGATATTACGTTAATATGGTTTCACTTATTACAAGTGATCACCAAAAATCATCATTTATTATTGTAATATATGTACTAATTGAGTAGCAATAACATATATCAGCAAAATTATAGGCAGAGTAAGATTTGATCTATAATATTACATATAAAAAAGGATTATGTTGATATTTCAATTTATTTTGAGCAACAGTGCAATAGCCGACAACATTAGCTTATTCATTGTAGTGTTTTTTTACTCTTCATGGACTATAAAAATATATTACCTACATTTTCAAAGACTCAAATGAAGACAGCGTACATATATTAAACCACACTTTTAATTTTTCATATAAAATTGTAATGAGATTAAGTAAAGATAAATATATGCATAATATAGGTATATAAAAGGCAGTTATTACATTGAGCACGTACATACAAGTAAAAAGTAAATATCTAAAACGTGTTTCGGCTTCGTTCGTGGTGTGGAACTAACGTTAAGCGTACATCGTTGCGGGATGCGGAATAAATGAGCTCCTTTATCTAAGTTGGGACGCTCCATCAAAGTAGAAAAAGATGGTTGGGGAACAAAAAGTGGGAAGATTCGTTCGGCCAACCCTTTTATTTTGTTTTGCGTTCTCTTTTTACTTTTATTCTAAAAATATCGCATTCACGAACCCATTTCGAAAGGAAACGTGATTCTGTTCAAGGTCAAGTGAATTAGTATTCGTATGGTGTGTTCGCTGTTTGACCGGACGCAAAAACTCGTTAATATGCTGCTTGTCGAATTTTTTCTAACAATGATTAGACTGCCCGCGGCAATCCTTCGTCTCCTGGCGTGTTATGCAATTTAATTTAGTTAGGAATGTATGTAGATAAAACAGCCGATTTATTAGCGTAACTATAGGATATTGAACTAGTGACAAATCGAACGTTCTAGAAGGCATTAGGCATGGAAACTCTACCTACATCTAACTTATAACAACAATTACAGAACTTCATAGTCGGCTTGTTGTTTATTTAGTGTAAAGTTGTTATAAAGTTACCATCATATAGACAGCATTTGTTATTTACATGCTACAGAAAATAGGACTTATATTGCAGTAGAAGATTCACTGAACCTATTAAAATATTTTTTATCCAAAATTTAAATACATTCCGCGACACTTGTAAAATGTTGTGAGATGTAAAGTTAGATTTGTCTCCAGTAACTAATTCTTTGTATCTCAAATTCCTTCAATATTCATCAAGTTAAAGAAAAAATCTTGAATTTTAAATAGTCTTCAGGCAGTTAACGTGTATCGATTTCCGGGCTATCAACGTATGTTTTCCTCGTTACTAAATATGTATATCGTTCGACCTCATTAACTTTCAACTAGTTATAGTGGTAAATATACCTCTTATGCATTTCTTCACTTATATATATATACCATGCAATTTTAATTTATAAAAAATTACTTGTGTTTCGGTTGGAGAGGTGCGGTTGCCGGCTTCACTTTGAAGCGAGGCGACCATCTTAATCCTCAGGAGTTGCTACTTGCTACGTATCTTCGTTCGAGCTCAGATAGGATTTCGGTAGTATTCAAACCCAGTACCCCCAAACATAATTTCGAAGATATCTAAAAATTGTCATAAGAACTGAAAAAAATGAAACTTTAAAAAAAAGAGCCTGCCACTGACCAAAACATTAATGTCCGTCGGGCGAACAGATTTATGATGAAAATTTGTTTAAAATTTGTAGAGTGCTATACAATTTATACACTTTTTATATTCTAACTCACCTAAATAAGATAAATAAGAGTTCACGTTTCATTTCCAAAAATATTAGGTTTTTAAAATAAAAAAATAATTTAGATCAATCTTTCCTCCAAACAAGGCAAGGGGTGAGGAAGGGGTACAAAAAGTTAAGGATTAACAATTTTCGAGAATTAGCGTGCCCCGAAAAAAGAAGTGACATTACAAAATGACAACCTAATGTTTTATTTTAAAAATATAATTAAATTTATTTTAATTGCAAATATTATTTAAATCTAATTTCATTACTTGGTTCCACTGTAATAAATAGATTCACAATACCAGTCACAGTTAATATGTACATTTAAAAAATATTAGGGGTTTTGTATTACATTTAAATATTTATGAGCTTTAAACCTGCATATACATAGGTGTAATAGCAGAACATTTATTCGCTTCAGACACCAAGAACGCAAACACATGAAATTACGAGAAATCTGAGTCACAATAATTGCTCAAGAAGCCTTAAATGAGGAACCGACGAATGAATCAGGGGAGATATTCAAACTAGACATATTATTTACTTTTTATTGAGTACAACGATGACTACACATGGGAAAATACGTATTTTAGCCTGTGCGAAGTATCCTTATTTTTACATATTTTTATTTAATACAAAATTAACAACATTTTAACAAAATTCCGTTCACTATTAAAAAGGTTACATCGTTTCAAGTATTTAAAAAAGATGAATGTTGTTAATATGTACTGAAAAATAAAAATAAAAAATCGACTAAATAACGCACTCAACCATTGATAATGAAGACGAACGAATTGTATTGTATATATAAGCTTAATGTTCTCATGCAAGTGATGTAATATCTTTTTTGATAATAAAATCTTTAAACATAAAACTAGCAACCAAATATGTACAGTATAAACATAACATATAATATCTCAAAACTAAATAAACCTTAATATAATACAGAAGACTATAAATAAAATAAATACATGTACATACATAAAATATGTTAATTGCATATAAAAGTAAGTAGTCGTCTGTCCTTTTCATACTTAATAACAATTTTAAGACTCCAATCAATAAATAATTTCATATTCACGCCTTTAATCTATTTTACTTGTATCAATATGTACTGGATCAGTATGCTAGTGTATGCTCCAGAACATAGTTAAAATACGGTGGCCAACAGTACTTTATTTTAATGTACGTATATTACTTTCATTCATTAATACTATGCATAGCTTCTAGGTTTTGGGTGTCTTCCAATTGTATGTGTATGTGCTATGTTTCGATCTTCCAGCGAGAGCAAATATATAGAATATAATTATAATGAATACAGATGCGGAAGACATGATTCATTCATGCTCAGACGAGGGGTCGCGCGTTGTGTCTAGATCCATATGTTTCTTTGTCTTGGAGTGCTTGTATTATATTCTTATTTTAAAGAAATGAAGAATAGTTTAATATTTTTATGTTAACAATGAATGAACTTCTAGTCGAATGAATGAAAAATATATATACTGAGTAATCGTTCACCAGTTATCCAACTATAATTTAATATAAAGAATGTAAAGCTGTTACATTTATAAATTTTATGTTATCTCTGCAAAATTATTTTAAAACAGTTATTGTTTGCAGTGGCTAATAGATATATAAAATTATAATGTATCTTTATTTTAAATTACGTTTATATCAGTATTGAAGACACCGATTAAATGGACAAGTATTTGTATTGATCGCTATTATTTTTACCGTTTTAATATATACTTTAACAGTGCCGGCTTGTAAATCATAACCTCAAAGCTGGGGCCAGCCACCGGGAAGACAGTAGGGGACGCGGCCGGTCGATGTAATCGCGCATGCGCCCCAATCTCCCTCGGGCCAGGCTACCACCAACGCTGCACAAAGCACGAGCATCTTCGAGCTCGCACTGACCCATCTCAACATTAATGTATCGCGTTACCAATTCGCATCTTAGTTCCACTTCATACTGTTAACACGAGCATGTGATAAGTTTTCGCGTCCAACAATACGTTTACGTAGTGTTTCTTTTGTGACTTCGGCTATCATGTACAAGACAGTGCGACACGGTGAAAACAGCCTTCAATACACCATCCTACCTCAGACTGAAGAAGTGCTCAACAATAGCGGCTTCAAGGGGAAGGGACGTGACTACAGCCCCTCAATTCACATTCGACGCTCCCGAAGAAGGTCTACATTGAAATATGTATTACTCATAGTGTTTGGTATAATTGTTGCGTTGGCACTCTCGTCCGTTCCTCTATATGTTATGAATGGTGCTCTCTATGCGAGAAGGAATCTACAGGATCATCATGAAGTTAATACTGCTTCGTCATTGTTACCTACAGGACGTGATATTATAAAATCCCGAAAAAAAGAACTCAAAATAACTTCAGAAATACCATTATCAACACCAGTTTTAGACACTACTACTACGTCAACACCAACTACTGCCACCACAACTGTGCCTACGACGGCTGCTAGTGAAAGAGCGACAACACCACCTTGGACTGTGCCAGCCTTAAAACCTTGGAAGAGTTTAGTGGCATCTACTACAATCAAACCTCTCCCAACCGAAAATATAGAACAAATTCCACTTATAGGCACACCTTCTGGTAGTGTGGCATTACTAGACCACTATATGTCTAGAAAACCTTGGGAGAAAGATGTCATAATTAGACCGACTGTTACGCCCGAACCAATTGGGCTCCGGAATTTGTTGAAATATTATTCCAATGCCTATACCATACATTTACCATCCGAAAACTCTGTGACAACGAACGGTAATAACAAACTGTTTGATGATGTGTTAATAACTACGAAAGCAACCACGACGAGGATTGAAATGACTACTGAAATTAAAGAAAGTGACGAAACAAAAATGAAGGATTTAAAAGACACATTACTATCTGTAGATGACGATGAGGAATTTAAGGAATCACTGGAGGTGGATGAAGTGTTCTCATTACCGCCATTAAAACCAGACCCAATCTCTTCTGGAAGTGATTCTGATGAAGTGACTGCATCCAAGACTAGTGATAGTGGATGGTACGGTGCCAGGTGGCCTTTCGTAGATACGTCATCGTACTTCCAATGGTCGGTAAGTACCAATACCGAGCAACTGCCGAACTTATGTAATGTTTGTATTTACGTGAGCATGTTATGTTGCGTGATTATGAATTATGAAATTCTAGATTCCTAGCAGGTTACATGAACAATAAATATCGATTTGTGAAATGATAAACATAATCATTTGGCTTATGTAATAGACTACAAAAAAATACCAACATCAAACTATACTTCCCAATTTGTGACTGTATGTCTTATGTTTTTTAACTGTATCTAAACGAGCAATTACTTGCGCCTCGTCTACACAAAATTTAGTAATAAAAAATGTTCTTAGTGTCATAAATTCTATAGTTGGGGTTAGTGAATCTTAAAAAGCATAAATTGCGTAGTATTGGTAGCATATTGGTAAAATCCTAGTCACTCTTAAGTCCTCTCTTAAATCTCACTAAATAAGATTATGTACGTATTACAAATTAATATTCTCCTCCTTTAACGGTGAAGGAGTACATCATAAGGAATCCTGCATGCCTGAGAGTTCTCCGTAACTTTCTCAAAAGGTGTGTAGGGTGTACCGATTCGCATTTGGTCAGCGTAATGTAGGTATTATGATCTAACACTATTCGTTTTCATATGAAATGTTATTAAAACAGCGTGATGTAATATCTAGGTCTAGTCTTATTGACCCGAAGCCAATTTAAGAGAACTATGGCCAGTAGAACATCGTTTGTTGTAACAATACCCAAGACCATAGTAATGTTAAATTTCTTCTACACTACACGATCAAGTATGGCATATGGAGTAAATTACATTTTATCATAAAATTATGACTCATAATACAAACAAGTCTGATTTTCCTTAATTTAAAATTTTAAGGAACAGGGACCTGTGTCAGTTTTTACGGATTTTATTTATGTCAAAATACTTGTACACGACAAGTAGGTACATAGGCATATTTTTTTTTTCTCCTAAAGTGCTTCAAGTTCTCTTTTTTGTATACACAAATTAAATAACAACCTCATATTATACATATAAAAGTACTACATATGATCAAAGTACCATTACGGATATATGCACATACGCATTGCAGTTATATTAATTCACATTGATAACTTTCAATTCAATTTCAAAGATTCAACAATTTTACTAACTGCTAATGATTAATACGCTATCAATAATCAAATATTTTGAAATTCAAATAACAAAAAATAATATATTTCGTTTATAATTAAATATTCATTATAATATTGTATTGTAAAATATCTTTAGTTTGAAATTAACCGTAATATATTTTATTATTTCACTCTATACATATATTTTTGTACTCATTTATACATAAGATACATGCATATAAAGTAGCCATTTACGTCATTCTTCTAGTGTTTTTATTGTAATCAAAATCAGTAGAAAAAATTAATCACTTCAGTAGAATCGAAGTCAAGAAAAAAAACAATTAGATAAACCCTTCTCATTCGAAACCTTACTCTTATCTACAAGCCCGATCAACGCCGCGTACTTCACATCATATTAGATATTCTATATATAATAAACAAAATATTAAGGGTATATCTTCGGCTATAATGCAATAACTTAACAGGTAAAATTAGATAATTTAAAAATATTTTATATTGTTTACATCTTCACCATAAAACTTACAGGTAATGAAAACGAGATCATCTAAATTATATTTATGTATTTTCATTTGACCTTTTCTTAAATTAAACAATTTTATTTGAAAAGCTAATTCGTGCGATTCTCAATACATAATAACACTTTCTATTCTTAAAAAAATAAACATTCATAAATAAAGGACTGTTATTTGTAATTATTTGATGATTATGATTACAAAAAAATACATAATATTACCATCATTTTCATTAACGAAAATTATATTATGAGTGTACCATATTCATATTTCGATGCAACAAGTACCTACTTTCCTAACAGAAATGTATAAAAACATGTTGAAAAAAAGATGCGACCTTTTATTTTTTGTCGCATAGATTTCATCATCCACAAAAGTTTTTATGAAAGGAGAGTTAACAAAAAGCCTTTTTCGATAAGTATATATATAGTTAACGGTGAAGTCGTTTGTTTACTTTTTTGACTGGCTGAAGTTGTATAAGTATCGTATAGCGCTTTTTGAAGCACTTTAGAATTCCTTGACTTATAAATTTCTTATTCGGGACATTTCATTCACGAAAGAAGTAGATAGTCATCCATTAATGTATTGATAAATTCCCTATAATTTCACGACATTACTTGATTTCGTAAAATAAAGCATTATTACCTCTACATTATAATAAATAAGTTAAATAATTAGTGTTCCAGACATAAATAGATACCAATTCTTATTGAAGCACCGTCTAACGATGAAAAGACCTCCGTCTAACAATATATGTGTATTTAACTACATAAACAGAATTTTAGCCAAAACATTAATAGGAGAAATAATAAATTTATATAACAGCCTCGCATTAGGCTTGTTGCATAACCGGTACCATAGATACAGAGAAATTCAAGGAAGGAGACAAACATCACGCGAGTAACGATTTGTATGGACTCTTAACGTAGGTATTGTATGTAAGAAAGAAGATAGAATGTATTTGTTAGAAAGTCTCTTCCTTTAGTAAAGAGTTGTCTTTGAAACGTTCAAATTAGGACACGTATTTATCATAAATTTTCGACTCACATCGGTAACATTACTTTGTCGCACTAAGTTGTAATAGTTTGTAAATGAGGTCACTAGCAAATAGGTACCTATAGAGAAAGATGCATTTTGTAAACTAGAACCACTTTAAGTCAAATCAAAGATATACTACACTTCCAAAATAATTTACTTAAAGAATAAAATATAATAAAGAATATTAATAATAATTCGCAATATATACATTGAATGATAACGAAATTATAGTACAATGGAAGTATCAATCGGAATACATGGGCAGATTTTTTTTATTTAATTCTAGTATCCATTGTTTCTCTTGGACATTTGTTGCTTAACCTTGTCAATCGTTGAACTAGCCTCGGATATACACGCTTCATATTAAAATGTATAGCTAGATTGTAGTGTTTACACTCGCCAATCTCCGAAAGTATCAGAAAAGATGCAGTTCTATACATTACTAGAGTATGCTTTTAATGTAACCCTATGACCCTAAGAAGCATTGCTTACAAAATTTATTTAAGAAAGTATGCAAAGCAAGAATGAAGACAGGGATGAATGCGGTTTGCGCGTTGGGTTAAATATTTAAACTCAAGTCAAACCACGTGGGACACAAAATTACATGCATTTGTATATTCTTACCTTTGGTGTATTTGTATTCCAGGGGTACTCTCCCGGAGACAATTTGCTTTTGCCGCTTTTGGTGGCCGCTATGTCGTCTGTATGCCTGGTACTTCTCCTGGCCCTTGCTGTCAAACGTCGTAAGCGGTCCAGCGCTGCCACCGCTCAGATTGGGGTATGTTTTATTAATATTTATTGACCTTATACATTACACTTAGCAAACTACGATGTTACTGACTAAAGACGACTGAGAATATACTTGTTTATATAACTACATATTTGAAATTGTTAGACTCAACTCGCTTGTATTCCCTCAGTCTCCGTTGTTCCCATCATCTTTTGAATCTAATTACAGCGATCGTAATGCATAACATTTGTTCCAGAAGTTGACCGCCGACTTGCAGGCAGACGACAACACCAACCTCTTGACTGCTGAAAATCCCGAAGAAACTGAGGAGTGATTGATTGACGCGACAATTCCAGCTTATTTATTTTGACTCCCATATAACGTTTACCTATAAAATATGTTCTATTTAAGTAACAGCAAAACTTCTTCATTCTTTGCATTTATACGCAGTCCCTTCTAGCTTCCGTATATTAAGAACGCCGTAAGAGGTATTTATTCCAATTAAATTACCTGAAAAATTAATATTATACCCTAATGTGGTTACAAACTTTCGCTTCCCATTGATTGGATAGGCCATAATATAATCTGCATTTACAATTATATTTAAACTTGTAACGAGGTGTAACGAATCACATTTCAAACTCTATGTGCCTGTTGTTTGTAAATAGTTACTTAAAAGTTCACAAGCAGTGTATTACGTGCTATAGACGCTATAATTAAATACTACATACCTATATTTTGTAATTTCACTGGCTAGTCGACTGTATTTAGATAAAATTCATTGCAATGCTAAAATTGTAAGTTTATTTTTGGTATCAATATACTTTTATGTATTGAAGTGAAATACCTGTTGTTGAAGATGATTTTGCTATAATGGATTAATATTATATTCTAAATAAAGTACTGTATAGAAGGATTCAATGTAATGTCCCCTCATAATTTATCAATATATTTCTATCCAAAATAAATAAAATGTGCTAGTTCCCAGGAAATTTTCTCTTCACGGTTTTCACGGTTGTATTTTCACTCCACTACTAGTTATTTTTGTTCTTGGTGAAAAACATGTATTGGTGCGCCGTGGAGATAAAATAGACTTGTATGTCTTAACGGCAAACAACGTGACGCTCTCTTATGCCCTCACGCCGTCTCTCCGCCACCGGTGTCTATTATTTCTTCATTTGTCTTGTATTTAATTCCATCAACATCATTGTAACTTATAAAATATATTATATTTTATTATCGAAACTCTAGGTATAATTTATGTACTTCATAATTTATTTAATATTCTTTCTTCTGCGTTTGTTTAAAACTGCGTCGTCTAGAACGGATTGATAAACACCAGCGTGCGGTAGCTCGGTGACCGTGAAGACCTTATTAGCTTTACAAATTTTTAGATAGGCAACCAAAGCATATTCACGAGCTTGTAGGACGTTTATTAAGTACTACTATTGATTCACGGTATTGTGCTTATAAAAGACATTTTGCTGTCTTATTTTTGGCAATCAGACCGAAGAAGCGTAGTGGGGTAGGCAACTGCGTTTGAGCATAATTCTCCAGGCGGAAGACTTTTCTTAACAGACTAACAGGAGACCTAACCTGAGAGGGCTCAACAATAGGAGAATATATCGCTGATGATTTCCTATAAAACGGATAAAGAGGGCACCCTCGACACTCAAAATTCCTTGCCCACCCACCTACGAGCCTACACTCTGGGTTTTGACAAACCAGGCTAGGATTATTTTCTATCGTGTTTATTCGCAAGAAAAACCTGTTCTACCTACTACCTAGACTGTCGTTATGACGAAAAGGGTAGGTAATATTGTTAAAACTAAGTTTAAGATTAGCACCTGACATGTAACATTTTAAACATCTGTTTGAAAACCCTTGTTCCCTTTTATCATAAATATAAAAGACGCACTGCCAAATATCTGTCAGACATCATTTAAAACGAATTGCGTTGATGCGAAATTATTTTGATTTTGTGGATTTGCCAGACACTCCTCAATGTATTGCGTATATTAGTATAAGAAGCGACGCAAAAAAATGTAACTACAATATTTTTAATGTGCAATAAAATAATAATAGATACCAACATTCAAATGAAAGTTTAAAGTTTGAAAACATGGTCAAACAGCGGTGCAGATAAATCATTTAATCTTAAACTCAGTTTTGACAAGTAACCCTTTTTCTAGAATAGGTATTGGAGGCATATTTGTCAACGGGTTGTAGCCGTATTAAGATTTTATGGTATTTGTCATCAGTATTATAACATGAGTCTGTGTTATGTAAAAATATCGAGCGTGTATTTATTTTTAGCATGTATTTAATAGCGTAAGGCAAAGTGTATCAATCTTGATGTTATATGCATCTAATTACTATTTAACTCGATGTCACATATATCCTGAAAGCAAACTAATTTTTGAGCAAATACGCAATAAAATCATTTTCAAATAGATATAAGACTGATATATATTTCTGTTGTAACGTTATTAATTTCGCAATGGAATATTCTTTATTGTGTTAAAACTATTTTTATAACGGCACTATTGTTTCAAATATCTTTTGTGAGCTAGTAAAACGTATTTCAATGTTAGATTAAGATATATAAAATAAAGTGCGTGAGCGATAACATATTTCAATATTTTAATATTATAAAATAATTATCTTGAAATATCCAAAGCACTGTATTTAAAAAAAACTGTTACTTGCCTATTTTTAAAAACTATCAGTGTTCCGTGGATACCAAAATGTAGAATACAAGCGATAAAATCCCACAGATATAATTCTTTATAATATATATAATAAAGGAAAACTCTATCAGTAAATATGTAATCTTCGATATATGTTATCCTGACAGGCATCACACTTTGTCTGCCCAATTACAGAGATGCAAAACTGCTGTGTTATTATTTGAAGTGTGTGATGAAGGCCAATTCACTATTTTGAAAAAATATTATCCTCTTGTATTTGTATTTGTATCCCTCAAGAGTAGCAATGTATCTGTAATTATTTTCTGATAAAACATGTATTGTATGTATTTGGATACAAATACCCACGGATAGCTATGATCGTTCAATAACAGTGCATGCTTGCTTGCTACTAAATAAAAAAAGAATCTGTCACTTTAATTTTGTGCCACTATCTTTTTTACGGATATGAAGTAGCAAACTAACATGCAATCCACCTAATGGTAAGTAGTCATTTCGATTTCCATCGACATTTGTAACGAAATTCGTATACAATAAGACTCCTACCTGAAGCCACAGATGATTGCTACTCTTCAAAATCATGATGTGATTTTTGAGCCAGCAACCACAGCTTTCCACCGAAGCGAAGTGTTGCTTCATGTATGTAATACGCGTGGAAGTAGTCTTCCGGGAGCATACACGTTTTTACCACCTTTTAAATCAACGTGTCTATATATGTATGCATACAATTCTATATCAATTATATCAATATAATATTCGAATTGTCACTTCTGCCCCTAAATATTAGTGATATTATTATTTATTTTATAAACATCCTTATACTCTGGGCTTTACAAAACAGTAAAGGCCTGTAGAGTAGTTAGCTACCACTAAACAATTCGCATAAAGTCGCTAGCTGCGAGTAACATCACTCACGCTAGGAATATTTTATATATAATACAAATGTATATCGCACACTATATTGGTAGAGGTTAAGTTTGTGTCAACTAGCTTTTGTGTCAATAGTTTGATGCAGTGTGATCATTTTATATTATGCTATAATACCTACCATGTACATAAGTAATAAATTGTGTTTTCCCACTGAATTTTTATTCAATATCTTTCGTACGAATGGAAAATAAATTTAATATAAAACTTTTCATCATATGCATTTATTTACAAAATGTATATTAACTTTGAAATCAAGATAACAGTTATATTACAAAAAAAATAATACATAGTGCATATCTACACAAGAATCCACATAACGATAATGGTTCGTCGTCTTAGTAGTAGGGTGTAAAGAATTGCACCAAAAATTGAGTTTCGATTTCAGTTTTGGCATAACAATAATATCACTTCGGATTTAATATTTGTATAATATCTACGATAAAATCTTCAGGTAAATTTCTCCTATGCGTTCGATATCTCTATTCAGTAAGAAAATGATCATTTTATCTAGTTACTTTCATATAGACATTTGTTTTAATACATTTTTCTATCTACATACATATACAAAAGTTACATTTGATCAATAAATGTATACTATATCTATATTATTGCAAAATATCATAAACACGACATTAGCTATCTATAATTATAGACAATTAAGTTACCTAGTTATTGCTTCTAATATTTCTAACTACGATTGGACTTCTGTTACGAACAATTGTTATACTCAACAGAGTCAAAACGAGTCATTACCTTAATCCGTTTTTTTAAATAATTAAATTATTTTTAAAATAATAGTGTGTTACTCAGTTCTGTCATTTCTAAATATTCAAATATACTGAGTTTGTTTTTATTGTCCTTCTAAAATGAAAGTTAAGTTCAAACCAATAATACTGCTCTTAAATAAAGTTTGAAATTAGTTTCTTGAGTCTAAACTAGTGGCTTATATTCCACTAGTTTAGTCTTTGTTGCACGTTCGATAATTATATTCCAGTAAGCAATTTGCGTTATTTTCATATAATGATAATAATTATAGTTTCGTTTATTATATCATATCATGCGACCTTACCAAGGTAAATGCCATCAATATTTTTACGGAAAACTAACTATATCCTACAAATAAAGACACAAATTGGTTACTTTAAGATATTTAAATAAAAGTCGTGCAAGAGAATAAAATATGTAGAATTTTCCACTTTCATATGTTCTATATGTTCATATCAAAGTAACTACCTACAATACATGGACGTATATTTACACAAAAACCCAACCTTTATTTTTTTATTTACCTCCTTATACTCAATTTCTAAATAAAAGTTTAATAGAATGACGAAACCTTTATCAATACTATTAACATTATCATAAATTAAAAATTAATACGTCAGATGAAAATAATGCTCTTTACATTCCTACAATTACGTTAACAAATTACGTATTTTTTGTAAAGATAACTTACATTTCATAATTTTCTACTTCTTCAGTAGTAGTTATTATGTACAATATCTATATACATATATATACATTATGAGATAAAATTGAGCTCAAAGTACTCAAAGTGTCACAAACATTATTTTTTATACATAAAATAAGAACATCCATACTTAATACCACCATAACTTCACATAAAATATATATATTAATAACATAGTTTCTGTAGTATTAACTTTTATAACGTTTATAAAAATGCAGACGATACGAGTATATGTTTCAAACTGTTCCTGTTGTTTTTGTGAACGATATAGCAAACGAGCGTGCAGTCCACAACGTTCAATAATCGCTGCAGCCTACAAACATCCACCACCAACCTGATATAGCTACCTTGAAACTGTTTGAAAACATAAAAATGGTCAAAGATGCCCATAATAAACTTTATTTAGCCAAATATAAACATGGCAACTATATATTCGCATTTATTTTTGTGTACAACCTTAACAAATGTTTTAGAAAAGAACATAATACTTTTAAAATAATGTATTCAATGACAACAAGTGTAGCTTATTGTCGTCACTTTATCATCACCGCGTTTGCTTAAATTACTAAAATAATAATGCTATTGTCAAAATAATTATATTGTGCGACTCATAACTATTTACACTAACTTTAACTACTAATAAAAAGATTTAAATTAAACGATATTCCTATTTTTTGCCGTCCATAAAACTTGCAAACGTCAAAAGATACAGAAAGGTTTATGTGGGAAGAGTAGCAAACGAGCACGCAAACCACCTGATGGTAAGTAGTCGTTTCCCCTAGACATCCATAGACAATCGCAAACACGATCGAAATCCTATTTGAGCTCGAACATAGGTGCATTGCTACTCCTGAGGACTCAGATGGTCACTTGAAAGTGCAGCCGGCAACAGCACCTCTTCAAACGAAGCACAGGTAATCCTTTACGACGGTTTGTGAAGGCGGTGGTGGTACGTCCCCGATCGAACTATCCCACCTTTTAAAACTAAATAGTCGTTTAACTCTTTTTATTAGTAAGACAGTGATAATATACAAGGTCGTCCACCAGGGGGGAGGCTAGGGGGGCGGCTGCGCGGGCCGCAGCAGGCGCGCCAGCACGTGGCGGCCGCCCACCAGCTTCAGCTGCTGGCCGTCCATGAGCACGCCGCGCACGCCGCTCGTCGTCGGCACCGCCGCGCTCGTCGCCTGCAAACATTCAACACTTTCACTGCGGCGTGCAAAATTGCTGTGTAATGCGCGACGCAACGCGCTTATGACTTACACACCAGTCTTGTACGTACAAATTTGTATGGATTACGGGCGAACAAAAGTGCTGTGTTTACGTCGGCGCTACAAGACTGGGGGCGAACATCACGTCTGTGTACTCGTAGATGATAATTCTAAAAAATACAATATTTAAGAATTTGTCTGCGTATATTCAGTCTAGACAAATAAGCTCTAGTTTAATGCCGCCTCTTGTAACGCTGAACCGATCTAATATTGAACGCCGAAATCAAAGTGTTAATACGTTTTAATAGTCATATATTTAATCCACATAAACCTTTGTAGTGCTACAATGAATACAATATTTGATGTGCATGGTCTTACAAATCTTTATATATAAGTGTATGTATATCTGCATAAAGCTATTATTACTGTGCTGTGTAATTTAAAAAATTGTTTCCATAAGTGCAAAGTTGTATTAATCAATTATAAATCAATGCAATTTGATATTTACATTCAATTCATTTAACTCATTTTATGCAGTTTTGAATATTTTAAAGAAGACAACACCATTTAATTTGTTACGTTAAATTATTTTGATCATTTATCAGTCATTGTTCATGCTCACAGATCCACGCCCCCAAAATATAAATAACTACGACTGTGCCTTCAGTCTCATGTACCAAGAAGATATTGTTAGGTAAAAGCTAGGTGTTAATCTATAGCTAACTACATAATTGTATCGATGAAAAATTAAATAAATATCATATTTTCTTATTTGCACCGCCACACGGTCATGCTCCCTATCATTATCTTTGTCTCATGCATGTTTTATCCAAACTATTCACTCTTTAGTTATTTTGGTAACATGCATTAATCACCTGTTGTAATTTAATTCCCTGGGGAAGCTTAACCTGATGGATTGGATTCACCTATAACGTAATTTGTGGTCACATTAACAACAAAATAAACAAAACATGGAAAAAATATTAATCACGGTTTTCTTTGGAATCCAACAAATAACATTGAAACAATTAATAATAAAAATAAACACATATTAAAAATTAATACAAAAAAAGAAATTAAATATAAAATAAACTTCTTTTATTCTTTAAAAGAAGTAAGATATTATAGACAATGGTTAAACATGGATTTCATCCATATTATACAAATTGATGTTTTTTGATAACAAAATGTACTCTTCATTTAAATATTTTAATCATATCATTGATTTTAAATTTGTACGTTTACTGACCTGTTGCAGTTTCAACACAGGGGTTGATGCCGTAGATGTTGTGGCAGTCTGACCGCCTACAAATGGAAAGAAAACCAATATTTCATTAACACTTTCCCTGCGGCGTACGACTGCTGAGTATCACTTGTACACGCCTGCCGTGTACGTACAAATCTGTATGAATTACGGGCGAACAGGACTGTATTTATGTCGGCACTATGAAAATGCAGGAGGACACAACGTACATACACGTTGTGTCCTCCTGTTGTCGTAGATGCTACACGGATGCCAAAAAATACGATATTTCAGTGAATTGTCGACGCAGGTTCAGTCTAGAGAATACAGCTCCAGTTTAGTGCCACTACTCGCAACGCTGAATCGATGTAATATATGGGCGTCGCAGAGAAAGTGTTGAAGTAGTAATGCAATTATTGTCACAGTTTTAATAACATAATAAAACTGACCTATATTACTCAGGACTATAGTCTGTGACGTCGCCGCGCCACCGCTAGATGTCACTCTGATCGCACTACCGTCGCTTTGCTGATAACAGATAAATATTTATATTAATATAGATTAATTGCAATGTTTCCAATATTTGAAGATAACTATGTTATTAAGGATAATATTAGAACTACACAAAAGCAAAGCCAATAACACAATATAATTCCAAGATTTAATCTTTTCACAAATGACATTGCCACAACAAAAATAATACGTTTATTTACACTCTTTACAGTATTTTTCTGCAACAGCAATATTAGAGACGGGCAAATTTTTTAAATAAAAATTTTCACATATTGTTTTCTTATATTAAGCCCGATTTTTCTGTAATAAATAAAATTCTTATCCTTTGATTGTATCAAAAAAGAAATAACAGAAGTGTGAAGTGTGATAAAAAAAAATCATACTATTTTTACTGGTACAATGTATATAAAAAAAAAATATTATATGAATGAATCCGTATTATATTAGTATGATTGCATGGTACAGAGTAAAATATTTAGATAACAAAAGTAATTAATTCAGTATTTTTCATGCAACTCATATATTAATAAACTTAATGGATAAGTTTACCTGCAGTATAATATTGTGTAGGGGCTTGGTAGAGGTCAGGAGCAGAGGCCGCGCGAGGCGGGAGGCCGGCGACACCACGCGCACGCCGCCGCGCGCGCGCGCGCCCACCACGCCCTCTAGTGATATCATTTGACCCTAAAGTATTGGAAAACTTTTTCATTTAATAAAACCACTCACATAGTATAGTCAATTTTTGTCGTCACTAATAGCAATAAAATATTTTTCTTTTAATATTGCAACACTTGAACACTCATAATGTAACCATTAATATATACAAATTCATAAGATTACAAAAAAGTCAATTTAGACAAGTGAAACCATCCGTGCATGGCTAGGAATTGAACCCGCGATTATGGAGTTGCCATGGTGATGGTTATGGGATGCGGATCTTTATTAACAAAGTGCATCAAACAATAATAATACTACGTTTTACCTGTGCATTTGTTAATAACTTTGCAACTATCGGTTGTGTTGACTTGTCTCCCGTCGTTGAAGCTCTCACCACTTGAGCTATCGACTTCGGCGGCTGATTCGCAAGTTGCAGCGCCTGTCCGCTGGCCAGCTGTATCGTCTGTCCATTCGGCAGCTGAACTGTTTGGCCACCAGACAGTTGTAAAGTTTGTCCACTGGGCAATTGCACAGTTTGCATCGTCTGACCACCTATTTGCACAGTTTGAGAGCCTAACTGCACGCTTTGTCCACTTTGCATCTGAACACTTTGTCCCGGCAATTGCACATTCTGTCCGGCCAACTGCACCGCTTGCATATTCCCGCTAGCTAGTTGCACGGTCTGTCCCGCCAGTTGGACACTCTGGGAAGGCATCACGCTCTGGCTGGCGACTTGCACGCTCTGGCCGCTGGGCAGCTTCACCGTGTGGCCCGTCAACTGGACGCTCTGTCCGGCCAGCTGCACCGTTTGTCCGGCTATTTGAACCGTTTGTCCAGCGAGCTGCACGGTCGACACAGGTATCTGTACGGTAGACTGTTGGCCACTGCTCTGTATAACGGGCTTGACCGTGGGGGAGGATTGTGGCCGAGGGCTTGAATTCTTCACTTGCATCGTAGACACCGCACGAACCGCTTGAACCGTCTGGGGTGAAGCCAGCTGAACCGTTTGGCCACTCGGTAACCGGACACTGTGCGTGGGCTGGAGTTGAGATAACTGTAGAGTGTGTCCCGAAGACAGTTGGACGGCCTGGCCACCCGGTAAATGAACAGTTTGGTTGGCAGCCAACTGCACGGTCCGACCGCCTGCTAACTGAACTGTCCGGGTTGCGACCGATGATGTCACCACTGTTGGTTGACTACTTACTACCGTTGTCGTGTTTACTGAACTCTGAAATCAACAATAATTAGTATTACGTGTTTATAAAAAATTAAGTGGTATATAGATTTATTTCGCAACACAATATATTAATGCACTGTCAAGTAATAAGAAAACAAACCTGTGCCACAGTCGTAACCGATGTAGTATTTAGCACTGCTGGACGCTTTTTCGTTGTTGTTGTTGTTGTAGTAGCTGTAAGTAATTTTAACAAATTGGTAATCCGTCCAAACTGCTTTTTAACTGACTTTATATTAACAAGTAAATTAAAAAAATGGAGCACCTTCTCTTGTGACATACAATTACAAAATGTTGACCATTCCAAAAAAATTGAGTACCCAAATTAGTATACTAAAAAAAGATTTATAACTTGTTCTTCCTGTCTCTGTTCACATGCACCATACTTAAATATTTGTATTCCAAGAGTGGAACTTAGGCCAGGAATTAAGACGAATTGAACGGAACCTAAATATATTAAAATTCATTTAGTCATTGGGCTACACAGCATACCAAAGAAATAGGCAGAAGATACCTACAATACCTACGATACAACAGGTTTCATATATGATATCATTTGAAACCTTCAATGATACAATGTAACTTTGAAAAATAATACGTACACGTACTTTGTTGCATGAGTGCCCGAGGTGATATGAGCGACTTCCCTGAAGAGGGAGTGGCCGGACTCAACACCCTCACGACACCTCTTCTTATGTTGGTACCTGTTGTTGTCTATAAAACCAAATAAAACATAAACAATTATATTTAATTTATTATGACATTCAATTACTGAAAATGCAGTCTAGCTAATGGAAGTCACTGCCGTCCATGAATATCACAATAACTCCATAACAAATTCCCTATAGAAAAGTACCAACACATATAATCTATCACAGACATGCGGCTACTTCTCAGGAATAAGATTGTTTGATTGTTGCCTTGGGGACCCGCAACCACACGTTACTACAGAAAAGGAAGATTGTTTTACATTAGAAATGGTTTCGAAGGTTGTATCTCTGATTGAAACGTGGATTGTTGCATGTTACATGTATAATTCAAACTTAAATGAACACTGTTAGAAATGTATCAAGAGAGGCACACCGCTTATGCATATATTGGCACATTTCCAAATAACGTTAAACATGTTTATACTGCCTAGGTTTTATATATATATCAAGAGAGAAAATTAACGCGATAATGCCACATTTCATAAACAGACAAGACATTCAATATTTTGGTCATAATAAATTCATTTTTTACTTAGAAAATTCCATCACAAACATCAAATTTTGATTCCAAAATATTGCCACATGAGAAAAGTAGTATCATGACAACCAACATAATTAAATTAGGTTACACAATTACACATTATTATTGTATTGTGAGAAGATTAGTAAATAAGCCAGAGGCTACCTGATGTTAAGTTGTTACTGAAGAACAAGGACATCTACAAACAACCTCAAACAAACTGAATTCCTATCTCTAAGCATGTATGTAGATGTTGCTACTAGAGAACTAAAATGATTGCCTAGTTTGTAAGTAAAGTTTGCAACTGCACCGCTCCAACCTAGACACTAGAGTAGGTTTACAATAGTATATGACAGCGACGGTAGAGGCCGCCTGATTGAACCACAGGTCTGTCCTATTAACTTTACTAATTTTAGTATTTATTTAATACTTTACTAACCTGAGGGGCCGGCGAGGACACCACAGCGGTGACTACCGCAGGAGTGCTAGTGGTTTGCACTGTGGACGGTTTTATTAGCAACGACCGCGTCACTTGAGTCAACTGTTGAACGATCATTTGGTAAAGTAAAAAAAAATAAACATTGATTTCTAAAATAAAAAATATAGCAGAACAGACTATAAACAAAACAATACAAAACAGCTGTGGATTACATATCACATCAAATTACCTACTAAAATATGACATATAGAGTCATATTATATCCGATTAAAACAAACTATATGATAATCTAGGAAACAAAATGTGTGCCTACTAAATTTTATGCATATCTGTGCTATTATGCAATGCAGAAATATGTTAAGTAAATAAATTACCTTAGACTGTGCTTGTTGAACAGACACAGGCGGTTGTATCACAGACGGGATTGGTGCTACTATATGACTAGTAGTACTGGCTGCGTTTGACTAAAACAAAATATTTCATTGAATAGTTACAAAACTTTATCCCAAAGATAATTGAAATATATTGAATTGAATAGGATACAGCTTTATAGACCACTGTGGAGTTTGTTTAAGAAACTACTACTACATATTATGAAGTTCTTTCAAAATGATCTCACAAAATGCACTCTTTTATGAATCAAAACTTGATCGGTTAACCCTTATTGCTTGGGACATTTTATTTCTACCAGATACATCAAAACAAGAGTTACCGTCACCACTCAGGATGAAATATTACTCTTACCAAAGCTTGTGATGTTTCAGGTTTGACAATTGACTTCTGCTTGCTGAGCGGCGACTTCTGCGGCGGCACCACGACGGACGGCAACGACTTCGCTATCGTTATCACAGATTCCGTCGCCTGCTTCACCAGAGGCGGAATATTGACTTGCTTCCCGACCGACACAACGTTCGTTTTATTCAACTGAGCGGTAGTTCTTTTCGGTGATTGCACACCTTGAGGAACGGTCACTTGTTGGGTCTGTATAACACTGCACTGTTTAGCCACCTGCGTGACGACACTGGGTTGCTTGCCTCCCTGCGAGGGTTGCTTCCCGGTCTGACTAGCCGCGGCTCCCTGCGCTCGCTTCACTTGAGGTGTCGTTTGCTTCGTCTGAGCGATGACGCTCGCCTGAGGCGGAACCGTCTGCTTCGCCGCGGGCTGTTTCGCTCCCTGCGCAGGGCTCGCCTGCTTCGTGGACTGGATGACGGTGGTGAGCTTTGCCGGTGGGACGGTTTTAGGTTTCGGTTTCTGAGGGGTGGCGACGAGTTTCCCTTTCGGTTTAGGGGGAGGCAAAGGCGGATGTTTCGCATGCCCAGCGGTCGCCTGAAATAAAATGAAATTATATATTGAACAAATTATGTTAAATGCAATATAATTTAAACTTTGTAACTCGTAACAATATTAATTTGAAATTAATTTACTCCCACAAGGATTGATGGTATTCAATTAAATTCAAATTCAAATATTTTATTTCATTGTAAGGTATTTACATACACTTAATGAACGT